>JACXGM010039086.1:0-10667 GCA_016801145.1 Umbra pygmaea
AAGGAGAAGACTGATCAGAGATGCAGCCAAGAGGCCCATGATCACTCTGGATGAACTGCAGAGATCTACAGCTGAGGTGGGCAAGTCTGTCCATAGGACAACAATCAGTCGTATACTGCACAAATCTGGCCTTTATGGAAGAGTGGCAAGAAGAAAGCCATTTCTGAAAGATATCCATAAAAAGTGTTGTTTAAAGTTTCCCACAAGCCACCTGGGAGACACACCAAACATGTGGAAGAAGGTGCTCTTGTCAGATTAAACCAAAATCGAACTTTTTGGCAACAATTCAAAAAAGTTCGATTTTGGTTTAATCTGACCAGAGCACCTTATGTTTGGCGTAAAAGCAACACAGCTCATCACCCTGAACACACCATCCCCACTGTCAAACATGGTGGTGGAAGCATCATGGTTTGGGCCTGCTTCTCTTCATCAGGGACAGGGAAGATGGCTAAAATTGATGGGAATATAGATGGAGCCAAATACAGGACCAATCTGGAAGAAAACCTGATGGAGTCTGCAAAAGACCTGAGACCGGGACAGAGATTTGTCTTCCAACAAGACAATGATCCAAAACATAAAGCAAAATCTACAATGGAATGGTTCACAAATAAACATATCCAGGTGTTAGAATGGCCAGGGTCAAAGTCCAGACCTGAATCCAATCGAGAATCTGTGGAAAACACTGAAAACTGCTGTTCACAAACGCCCTCCATCCAACCTCACTGAGCTCGAGCTGTTTTGCAAGGAGGAATGGGCAAAAAATTTTGTCTCTCGATGTGCAAAACTGATAGAGACATACCCCAAGCGACTTACAGCTGTAATCGCAGCAAAAGGTGGCGCTACAAAGTATTAACTTAAGGGGGCTTAATCATTTTGCACGCCCAATTTTTCAGTTTTTATTTGTTATAAAAGTTTGAAATATCCAATAAATTTTGTTCCACTTCATGATTATGTCCACTTGTTGTTGATTCTTGACAAAAAATTACAGTTTCATATCTTTATGTTTGAAGCCCAAATGTGGCAAAGGGTTGAAAAGTTCAAGGGGGCCAAATACTTTCGCAAGGCACTGTATACTGCACAGGACACAAAAAATCAACTATAATTTTCAACAAGAAATTGTAGGTCATTATGATTTGGGGATGTACAGAATGGCTGCCAATGGAAATGGCTCAATTGTATTTAAGCAGTAAAGTAATTCAAAGTATTTGCAACCAAGTATGACAATGTTTTTTAAGTATGACCTTATTTAAAATTAGATTTATTTATAAAATTGAATTTGGTATACTATAAAGGGCATAATTCCTATTAAAAGTTCTGGAATTCCTATGCGCTAATTGATACAAACACGCTAAAAGTTAACAGTCTGCATTTAACCTCTTAGCCACAATTTCATTTGAAATCTAATGGAGTACAGAACCAAACCAACAATATTGTGTCACTATTAAATAATGATGGACTTCACTCTACTGTATACCCCAGAGCTATAAGAAATGTTATACAGCATATGGGTTAGATAAATCAGGTTCTATCCTGCCACGTGACACCTCGTGTTCAGATCAGGCACCTGTAAGTTCAATTGTGGAAGTATAGTCGGTGAACGTAATCATCCCGTGCATGATCTGACTAAAGTTTGATGAACCATGTGTGTGCCCCTCATCAACCCAGAGATCTGTAGAAGGAGTTACAAAGCTACGGACAAGGCAGGATTTGAGAGGGATTTGGAAAGAGAAGAAAATAAAAAAAATAAAAGTTGACTAAAGGCTTCCGTGTTGGATGAGCAGTGCGAAAGGATTCGGCGGCTGAGCAACATGTGGTTAGATGAATCATGTGCTCGCCATCCCCCAGATATGTCCAAGGAGTTGCAGAAGTGTCAACAAGGCAGGATTAGTGGGAATTCGGAAGGGAGGAAAATTAGGAGAAAAAAAGAGCAATAACAAATGTGCGGATTTGCTTCCATTAAAGCTCTGGGAGATATATTACAGTGACCAGGCTGTCCTGTTATTTACTGTACCTGCTCTGGTGTTCTGGAATGGAATGGAAATATATTTATTTGAAAACAGGGACAACGCACAAATAGACATTACACTTGTAGTACAAGAGAATATGTCTTGGGCCAGGTTATAGCAACAATGCTAATTTCCACATGTAGTCCATGGGCAGGTATAACAATTATAAAACTAACAATATTAAAAAGACATTTTAACAGGACTATAAATGATGTGGTGACCATAGTAATTAAAAACAGGCAATGTATCAGAAACTGAAACTGAAAAAGGGGCGCCAGCAGACCGTTTACTTTCAGACAGAAGCAGCAGCTATAGGCACTTTTGTGTACAATCCAATTCTGGACACTTAAACATACATAAATACACAAAACACAGATACAGATACTAGGGCTTCAGAACCTCATATCACCACTGTATGTAATTCCACAGACTGGGTGTGTTGGGTAGTCGGAAATAAAAAGTGTTGTTATAGATATGAGGAATTTGCCAGATACGAATATGATACGATTGTTTACATCATTATCCATGTTCGGAGAAATTTAATGTGAACTTAAATTATCATGCCATTCAACATGTGGAATGCTAAGTGCTCAATTCAATTGGGTAATTCTGCTGTCAGAAAAGACACGGGCAGGGGTGTTTGCTGAGTCTACTTTTATGCACCCTCACTCCCAATAGAATCACACACATCACAAATGTAATGTCCTCACATTTACTTTCCCTAATTTGTTGCACTAAAAATAATTGTAGGGAGGTGGATAATTAAAGTGCAAGATACAGAGTATAATAGTTTTGGGAATAAATATTAGCTACCGTACACATATTTGACCTGTGAGATACCCTACATTATTTCAAAGCTGCTCTCCTCCACTCCCCAGATATGCATACATGGGCGGATACAACTTCATGGTTTAACATCTTATCTTGTGCAAACAATGTTAATTAAATCTGTTGTTAATTAGCAATCTTATTTTGCCGTAATATTGTTTCTTTATTTGACCTTTTTAGTGGCTTCTATCAGCTAATTAAGCCAATGCTTAAATTATGTTATAACTAATCCCAGACATGTTTTCATAGTGAGTGGTAGAAAATTAATTGACAGTTGTAACAGTAAATGCTGATTCTAACAATGTTGTGGCATTATCTAGGTGTTAGAAGATAAATGTTAATAAACATACTAAAACTAAATTGCCTGAAAGTTCACATTTGAACTGTCAAGATTGTTTTAAACTATGCATACAGGTAAAAGGTATGTGATTGGGTAATTACATGGAACGAGGATAATCAAATTAAACTACTAAAATCATAGTATTGCATATAAATAATAAGCTAAATATTTACCTATTTAACTGCACGGGTAGTTACACTCCCTCTACATAAGTAGTTACACTCCCTCTACATAAGTAGTTACACTCCCTCTACATAAGTAGTTACACTCCCTCTACATAAGTAGTTACACTCCCTCTACATAAGTAGTTACACTCCCTCTACATAAGTAGTTACACTCCCTCTACATAAGTAGTTACACTCCCTCTACATAAGTAGTTACACTCCCTCTACATAAGTAGTTACACTTTCTCTACATAAGTAGTTACACTCCCTCTACATAAGTATTTACACTCCCTCTACATAAGTAGTTACACTCCCTCTACTCCCCAGATACGCAGGCATACGCAGATGGCTCCAAATTCTTAATTGTTTTCATGATTTCATGAAACAACATATTATGTAGTTCAAACATTGGAAAAATTATTTATATGTACTACTGATTCTTAATGTCATGATTTTTGTGGGCATTTCCAATGCTGAATAAGTAATTTTTATGAAACAAATGCTGTTATTCCAATCCCAGACATACTGTATTTACTAAATGACAGGTAATTAAACAATTCAATGACAGATGTAATAATAAATGTGGATTCTACTAATGTTTTCGACAGGCACAGTGTTAGGAGAAACATTAATTATTAAAGCTAACGTCTATGACTTTCTTGATTGCAAAACAATTTTTTCAGCCCCACATTTATCAGGCATAGTGTGACAATAGTTAAATGTTTGTTGGTTGGTTTTGCTACCTATTTAAATATATTATAAATATATTTATAGATCAATTTTTTGTTTTTTAAACGTACAATATGTAGTTTTTGGCCGTTAGGGTTCTTCCTATCAAAACAATAGCAAAAGATGTGCTTCGGTGACGTCGGGAAGTAGCGTGGGATCATGGATTTTGTTATCGTCGGCAATGACAACCTTTTAATCTAGCGTCTCCGGCAGAAAAAATGTTTTGTATTGTTGAAAATATTATAACTTTATTCACGTTATGATTGGCAGTTCCCTGGAACTTAGAGCCACTAGAGAAGTCAAAGGTTATATGACGCCATTGATGGAAGACAAAATGAAACGTCCTGTGTTTTCGAATTATATTACAATTTTCTCTGGTTTTGAAAGTTGGTGGAAACATTTAGGATAATGTATGTACACAACTAAGAAATATATATCATATAGGTATAGTGATATTTGCTTTTTTAATGTAAAGTATGTCTTTTGTTATTCTTTTGGAAAACTACATATTGTACCTTTAAATACCAGTAGTATTTCTAAATATAATCCTTATTTTACCACAGTTATCTTGAAATCCGACAGTGTTTCTCACCGCTATGGTAACTATTTTCTTATGTAGAGTCATGCAAAGAATCCCTGCCTAAGTGTGTGACGTACGGTTCGCAAATGTGGAGGAAGTACAGTTGGCAGAACTGTAAAGCAAAACAGAGCTGTACAGTGGCGTCCTATGAGGTTGCAGGGTGGGCCCAACATCCAGACACAGCAGAACAAAAGATAGTATAAATCTAGACACCTCAGAGAAAGAAACCGACTATTACGCGAGCACCTGTTTTAGCTCGACAGCACCAATATTCACTTGCTTTATAACCTAGAGGCCTAAATAGGCCTAAATATGGTCTAGTGAGGATAATAATAGCCTGTTGTGTTAATAAGGGCTATAAAATGAGTAATCTGCATTTGAGCCATAAATATAATTTTAATTTTGTAAGGAATCATTAGAATGGAACTGATAAGATCTCTGGGAGATGGTAACATATACTGTACCATATACTAATACATATACTGTAGACCTTATCAACATTTAAAGCACAGGGTTGTTTTTTTAAATCATGACTCAGATTATCAGTATAACTGGTGAGAAACAGATAGGATTACAAATATGAGTATTATGACATTGACACACACCTATTGTCAACCCTGGAACTAGAGCATACAGTACTCACAGTATGGAACCACTGCTTTGAAAGCTCTGTAACCATCCTCACTGTTCAGTTCACTGCATGCTCCGCCCTAAATGCTCTAACTACACCCACTTTCAAACATACTCCCCCTCTCACTGTCAGAATGAAATGCAAAACTAGAGCTGAGTAATGACACTAGCATACCTTGACACAGATCTCTGTGAGTAACCACTCATCTTCCCCTCAGTTCATTCTATGCTATCCAAATGTGTGCATACGGTACTGTGGCCTACCAATGTTCAAGTGTTAAGCTAGCAGCTAGCAAAAAATTGTTGTTTGTAATCAATAAAAATAAGTTGCTTGATAAATATCTGGTTAATGTAAAATGTGTAGAAAATTAACAGCTTTGTTAATGTGTCTGATTTTTTAAATGATTTTGGTGAGAGGCACAGTACTGAGTGATGTCATTGACTAGCCAGCCATTGACGCTCAGGTTAATTACCGGCACAGTATTGTTTACGAGTCTAATGTTCCTGTGGATATGAGTGTTCTTATATGAGTGTTCTTTATAGTTCTTGTAGACTTAAGAACTATAAAGAACCAGATATGATATTATCTCATCAAGTGTATAAGCACATTTCAGAACCGCAACTTTAACGAATGTATCCGGAAACAACCAAATGCCTTTGTTTATGAATCGGGGGTCTGCACTTATGAATGACAGACGCGGGTAAAATGTGTCATAGCAATGTCCATAACATCAAATTGTATCATCCATATGAAACAGAGATGTAATTAATGACCAAGATCGTCAATATTAACCATCGTATGCCAAAGATATTTGAAAGAACAGATAGGTAGTCTGTCTCACAACCCGGATGAAAACGTCATCAAGGGGTGTTTTCGTGAAAATATACTTTTAAAAATAACGCTATAGTTCATTGGCTGTTAAGTCTATCATTCAAAAATGTTAGGCATATGTTTTCATCTCCTGGGGGACATGATTACAAGTGTGTCTAGGACATTATCTCAATATATGGCTTTGTAGGGTTCTTTCAAAGAGGATGTAGAAAAATAATAACAGAAAATAAATATGCATTTTCTTTATTCCATTTTGTGCCATATTCACTGTGTACATTTATTCAAAATAGATTGTACATATCCCAAAAAATTTAAAGAAAAAAATTTAAAAAATACCAACCATATGTTTTTCCTTTCTTCGGGTCTAGTGTAACAAGACATTAACTTTAAGTAAGTTTTTTATGAAGAATTTGACAATGCAGTGGTGATCATTAACGGATTAAGAGCCCTAATATTCACAAATTCTTTGTTGTTTATGTTTGATAGTTCTTAGAATAGGATACATGGATTATTATTGCCTAATCTATCCTTTCTTAATAGTTTCATGTTCTTGCACTAATTCATTTTTCAGACTTTGCATTTGACATGGCAGGTCAGTACACAGGAGGTGCTGATAGAATTTCAACCTGTTATGTCACTTACTATGAAACATTGAAGTAATTGTTTACCTTAGGTTTTAGGCCATGCTTTTGTGGTGTGATAGTAACTACGCTTCATTTGTGAATGTTATCGTGTACAGAGTATCAATAGATTGTTTCTCCGGTTTGTTTTTGAGAGTTCAACTGCAGACTTTTATTTTTGATTCCAGGTATGGTCGATGGGCTGGTTCATTTTGAGCCTTGTGTGTCTGTATAAGTTTGGTTTATTACTGACTGGCTAATAATAAAAAAATAGGAGAAAAAGTAGGCGTGATGCATCTGAAATGCCAGGGCTTATGCTCCCTGTCCGCCCCTTGGGAGTGCCGCGGTTTCATGTCTCCTAGATTAGTATTAGTATGAGTGGATGGAGAGCCCAGGGAAAATGCACAGATGAATGAGGGATGGGTAGAAAAAAGGAGAGGATGAAGGGAGGATATGGGGAAGTTATATGACCGACTGATTAGTGGAGAGGAGCCTGGGAGGGCTTGGATGGATGGATGGAGAAATGAAAAGAGGAGAAGAAAGATTTGGGAAGAGGATTGGAGAGTTGCGAGATGGGAGGTGAGCGAGGGATAAAGAGAGAGTCGGTGAGAGAGGGAAGAGGAGAAAAAGATTTTGAGAGGGCAGAAGAGGAGAGAGGTATACATTGATAGGTCCATGAGCGGGTGGTTGGCTGTGTTTAATAATGCAAGAGTGCTAGCTCCAGCCAGTCATATTTATGGAAGCTGTGCTCTGATGGGTTCCTGGAGGAAGGTAAAGCCTGGGCATACAGTATTTTTACATTTCAGTCGTTTAGCACACGCTCTTTCCCAGAAACATATAGTAGTCAGTGTATATAATAAATGTTCTCACACAGTATTGTAATGATCCTCCAAGAAAATCAAACCCACAACTCTGGTGTTACAAGCTGGGCTGTAACGGTTAAAATTTTTTCCAACTGCAGTGCTGTTTGTGGCTATTAGGGGCATGAACAATTTATTATTTGTTTCTAGCCTATATGAAATAAAGTACAGTTACTGCTAGCTAACATGTACTAAAGGTTATAAAAGCAACAACACCCTAAATTAACTCCTGTAAGGTAGCTACTTAATTAGCTTAAACTGCAACACCGATGTATAGTCTACAGCAAGTATGGTGTGCACGTTTTGCCATACGAAGGCTATAGCATGAATTTGCCACGGAGGACGTTGTGACACACGACTGAAGTTTCTTTTGTCCTCATTTTAACAGAATACTGATAGACAATATGCCAGTTTAAACGTAAGTACATTGGCCATTTATAGGTCTGTAGGTCCTGTAACTTTTTGTAGGCATACCATTTAGGAAATAGTTATATTATCCTTGTGTAAAAGCAGTCTCCCGACAGCCAATGCTGCCTAGACAGACGTCCAGGATAAAATAAAAGTCCCATCTATTTTTATTGAAGCCCTAACACCAAAGGAGAAGATAAATCTGGAATCCGAGTTCATTGATTTTATCCTTTAGATTAGGCTACATCTACATACATACATTTGTATATTCTATTTAACAATGGAAATGGAAAAACAGTGGAAAATGAAAGATTTCTGAAGTATACAACTTTGAAAAAAAAGAATCTTTACATTGTGGTTGTGGCAGTTTTCTTGCCTTATCCCTCAGGTATAAACGATCTGCACATTACCGCACATTACCTGTTTCTGAAATAGAGATGTTCTAACAAATGGAAAATGTCGGTAAAAGACATCAGATTTACTACTCTGCATTGACTCTGCATTGACTCTTTGTAGCATAAATCAAAGGAGTGAAACCAGGTTTAGTGATTTGACTTTTTAGAGACAGCACATAGTTGCATGTTCTAGAGATGCTTCCTCATCTTGTACATTGTACTTATGTTGTTGTTTTTAAGAAGGCACTACTTTTGTTATTCTAGGTCATACCTGTCAGGTGCATCTTTCTGTCTGGCTCTGTGTAGCATATCAGGGGAACCTTTCATTACCCTCACAGTCTCTCTGTTCCTGAAACAGTCTCCCTTCTGGGTTGAGTGGAGGCAGATTACAGTCCAATCAGCTGCACTCTTTAGGGTGTCATTTGAGAATCAAAGTAATGAAGTGTGTGGATGGGGAAGGCTACAGTCACATAACCATGATTCCATGAGATGATTTAAACGTTTCCAAAAGGTGCCAAGAGGAAGAGACTGAGTGACTGCAAGGCCCTGCTTGAAGTGCACGATTGGTTGTCTCCATATTCATTACAGGGTTGTGGTATTCAGCTGATGGAAAAGAGCTTATTTCTGTGCCTTATTATGGTAATACGTTTAATTTGATGTGTTGTGTTGCTCAGGCATAATCATTTATGTAAATGTACTAAAGCGGCTCCTGTTACCCTTACAGAAAGATTGGATGCATCTTGTGTGCGTGTGCGTGTGTGCGTGTGTGCGTGTGTGCGTGTGTGCGTGTGTGCGTGTGTGCGTGTGTGTGTGTGTGTGTGTGTGTGCGTGTGTGTGTGCGTGCGTGCGCGTGTGCATGCATGCATGTGTGTGTGCGTGCGCCTGTGTGCATGTGTGTGTGTGCCAAAAGCCAATGTGCTTTAAAAAAATGTAAATCTACCAGTATTATCTAGCAGTAAAACAGTCTTCATCCTGTATAATTGATTTCTACTTATCATGCTTGTTCACATGACCACCAATAAACCGTATCACATTTTCTGTGGTGTTTCCTTACCCATGAGTCATCACAATGTACAGTAGAGTTTCCTCCAGTTGTACTCTATTCCTCAGCGTGTTGCTCCATCTCTGTTTAGAGGACCTGTTGGGGAACATTCCACTGAGCTGGGAAACTTTGGCAGAGGTCCACGTCGCTCTGTGTAATGACTGTACACCAGTCTCTCCGAACCTAACGATTGTATTCTAGCCCTGTAATTTGGAAATGAATTAGTCCTTGGACAGCAGGTAATGGATTTATCTGCAAGGTAGAACAGAAACCAGGAGTACTATGTGTACCTAGGGTTGGAGATGAGAACTGCGGCTGTAGAGTAATGACCATTACCAAGGGAATAGCTGCCCTGCTTATTGAACTAACTGAAACACGGGGAGAGACCCTCAAACCCTAAAGGGTACACAGCACATAATAACAATATAAATAAAAGTTATTTAGGTATGACCTTTTTATGCAAATTCTGTTGGTCTACTTTGCCCTCAATGTGGGAGTGAGTTGAACAGATATTGCAGACTGTCATTGTCTTAGGAATGTAGTGCAAATGGTATTCATTTCTGCGAGTTCACGTCTGTACAAGCACATCATGCTGTGTTTCAAAGTTACATCTACCCCTGGTTTACTGTTTTGATATGTCTTTATTTTTCTATTTACTGTGTTATCTGTATGTTTCTATTATCTGTGTTGTCTTTATGCTTCTATCTGTGGTATCTTTACAGTTCTATTATCTGTGTTATCTGATATCTGTATGTTTCTATTGCATTTGTGGTAACTCTGTGTCTATTATCTTTTGGTTTCTGTATGTTTCTATTATCTGTGGTGTTTGTATGTTTCTATTATCTGTGGTGTCTGTATGTTTCTATTATCTGTGGTGTTTGTATGTTTCTATTATCTGTGGTGTCTGTATGTTTCTATTATCTGTGGTGTTTGTATGTTTCTATTATCTGTGGTGTTTGTATGTTTCTGTTATTTGTGGTGTCTGTATGTTTCTATTATCTGTGGTGTTTGTATGTTTCTGTTATTTGTGGTGTCTGTATGTTTCTGTTATTTGTGGCGTCTGTATGTTTCTATTATCTGTGGCGTTTGTATGTTTCTATTATCTGTGGTGTTTGTATGTTTCTATTATCCGTGGTGTTTGTATGTTTCTGTTATTTGTGGTGTCTGTATGTTTCTATTATCTGTGGTGTTTGTATGTTTCTATTATCTGTGGTGTCTGTATGTTTCTGTTAT
>JACXGM010039087.1:0-10667 GCA_016801145.1 Umbra pygmaea
TCTTGGAGGCCTTGATGACCTCGGAGGGGGGCTCCCATTTGAAGCAGGGCTCCAGATTGGCCATCTTTATGGTCATTATTGAGGACAGGGTGCCATCCAATGCTAGGCTGTTTCTTCTCTTGGTTTTGTTCAGTCCCACAACTGAAAACACCCTGTCAGCATCTGCATTTGCTTGGGGCAACACCAGGACAAGCTTGGCAACGGCAGCAAGCCTCTCAAATTCTTTGGCTCCTGTCACCTATGGAAAATGCACCAAAGCACTCTGAAAAAACATACCTAGATTTTTGATCAGATAAAACATGCATAATTTGCAACATGCATGACTCATATATGTAAGCAACAATTTTAAGCAACAGATGTAGCCAAACAACACCTTCCTAAAGGAAAGACAAAACAAACCAAAAATGTTTACCTTATGTTTCCTGGTTGCCATTTCAGCCCAGAAGCTTTCCATTTCAGTTTGTCCTGCAGGGTATCATCGGCATGGTCTGAAAATGTAGAAACTCCTCACCCAGAAGGTCATGCTCCTCTGGCCCATGGTATGGGAGGAGATGGGGAAACCTATTTATGAAAGTAGAGTTACAAGTTGTTAAGTTTCTGGTATATATGCATCAACCTGTAGCAGTTCATATGCATCTTTGAGGAGAAGCCACATAAGAATAGCTCATGTGCAATTTAGGAGTGAAAACACCTTATCATAAAACGCAGGGTGTTTTAACTAAGATAATAGACAATAATTAGAGAAATAAACTAACCTTTTAACAAAGTACAGGGCATCGTTTATGTCACTTTCAGCCCTCTGCCGTACATCTACAAATATTGCATGTTTGATCAGTGGATATTCCAGTGGCAGCTCGTTGTGCATAGTCCACAGTACTTGTCAGGAAACACAACAAAGCTTCATGGAATGAATCCACTTGCTGTGGTTTGATGTCACCCTCGTCGAGTAATCTGTTAAGTTAAGCCCTGGTTGTGAATGTTCAACTTTCTTCCTCAACTTAACCCCGTCAAAACAAATAATTTCTTTCAAGATTTAAAGTTTTAGAGAGTGAGTACTCAATTGGACGACATTTCACTGTTACATACCTAGTCTCAGCTCATCAGAATTCTTAGACCTGACCGTTTCTTCTCCCTTTGTCTTTAGCGGTAATGGTATCTCTTCTTCTGTCGCTAACTTCTGGGTGCAGCGCATAAGGTTCAGTGGTGCTCATCAGCGCCACCTACCATCGGGGAGTTTGAAAAAGGAACAAACGAGTCTCGGCCGGATTTGTTTGCGTGGGAAATTGAATGTGTGTCGTGAGTGCGTGTGAAAACATACAAAAGCGTGTGTCACACGGCGCAAGCGTGAGAGTTGGCAGCTCTGGAACATAGTCTAGATTTTGCAGGTTGGTAGGCTGGGAACGGTGGGCGGGCGTATAAACAAGCAACTCACATACCAGAGATTGCGAGTTCGAAAGTACATACAGTGCCTTGCGAAAGTATTCGGCCCCCTTGAACATTTCGACCTTTTGCCACATTTCAGGCTTTAAACATAAAGATATGAAACTGTAATTTTTTTAAGAATCAACAACAAGTGGGACACAATCATGAAGTGGAATGAAATTTTTTGGATATTTCAAATTTTTTAACAAATAAAAAACTGAAAAATTGGGCATGCAAAATTATTCAGCCCCCTTAAGTTAATACTTTGTAGCACCACCTTTTGCTGTGATTACAATTGTAAGTCGCTTGGGGTATGTCTCTATCAGTTTTGCACATCGAGAGACTGAAATTTTTGCCCATTCCTCCTTGTAAAACAGCTCTAGCTCAGTGAGGTTGGATGGAGAGCGTTTGTGAACAGCAGTTTTCAGTTCTTTCCACAGATTTTCGATTGGATTCAGGTCTGGACTTTGACTTGGCCATTCTAACACCTGGATATGTTTATTTGTGAACCGTTCCATTGTAGATTTTGCTTTATGTTTTGGATCATTGTCTTTTTGGAAGACAAATCTCTGTTCCAGTCTCAGGTCTTTTGCAGACTCCATCAGGTTTTCTTCCAGAATGGTCCTGTATTTGGCTCCATCCATCTTCCTATCAATTTTAGCCATCTTCCCTGTCCCTGCTGAAGAAAAGCAGGCCCAAACCATGATGCTGCCACCACCATGTTTGACAGTGGGGATGGTGTGTTCAGGGTCATGAGCTGTGTTGCTTTTACGCCAAACACAACATTTTGCATTGTTGCCAAAAAGTTAGATTTTGGTTTCATCTGACCAGAGCACATTCTTCCACATGTTTGTTGTGTCTCCCAGGTGAATTGTGACAAACTTTAAACAACTTTTTTATGGATATCTTTCAGAAATTGCTTTCTTCTTGCCACTCTTCCATAAAGGCCAGATTTGTGCAGTATACAACTGATTGTTTTCCTATGGACAGACTCGCCCACCTCAGCTGTAGATCTCTGCAGTTCATCCAGAGTGATCATGGGCCTCTTGGCTGCATCTGTGATCAGTCTTCTACTTTTATGAGCTGAAAGTTTAGAGGGACGGCCGGGTCTTGGTAGATTTGCAGTGGTCTGATACTCCTTCCATTTCAATATTATTGCTTGCACAGTGCTCCTTGGGATGTTTAAAGCTTGGGAAATCTTTCTGTATCCAAATCCAGCTTTAAACTTCTCCACAACAGTATCTCGGACCTGCCTGGTGTGTTCCTTGTTCTTCATGATGCTCTCTGTGCTTTCAACGGAACTCTGAGACTATCACAGAGCAGGTGCATTTATACGGAGACTTGATTATACACAGGTGGATTCTGTTTATCACCATTAGTCATTTAGGTCAAAATTGGATCATTCAAAGATCCTCACTGAACTTCTGGAGAGAGTTTGCTGCACTGAAAGTAAAGAGGCTGAATAATTTTGCACACCCAATTTTTCAGTTTTTTATTTGTTAAAAAGGTTTGAAATATCCAATAAATTTTGTTTCAATTATGATTGTGTCCCGCTTGTTGTTGCTTGTTCACAAAAAATTTCAGCTTTATATCTTTATGTTTAAAGCCTGCAATGTGGCAAAAGGTCGAAATGTTCAAGGGGGCCGAATACTTTCACAAGGCACTGTACTTTGCATGTATTTTGTTTTCTATTCCAGCGCGATGCAGACGTGTTGCAAATGTGCTTTTTCATCCATTTTTTCCTCACTGTCAGCATGGTTACAAACAATACATTATGACATAATACATGTTAAATTGGAGTTAACAGCAAGGATTCTGAGTGGTTATGGTTAGGTTAGGGGTTTGGGTAAGGCTTAGATCGAATTTACAGCAAGGTTTCTGAGTGGTTAAGGTTAGGGTAAGGGTTTGGGTAAGGCTTAGACCGAGGTAACAGCAAGGTCTCACTCATTTTGGTCTATGTTCATTTCATAGAATTTTCTGCCATTCCGTGAAACTGCCACAGATTTTGAAGTTAAGGCTCCGTGTTCATTTTACGGATTTCTGAGAGATCAGGCTGGAATGAAACAACAGTACAGTACACTTAAGAATGTTATGCAACTGCAATATCAAATTTAATAAGAGATTAATTCTGCCCCAGCATCACATCTTTGTGCTGGGTTCGGCCAGAGGACTTCAACTACAAAAATGTATGACAGTTTTTTACAATCTATAGGACAATCTATAGGTCACTTTTTCAAAACTCTTCACACAGTGAGCACAATAGTGTGGGCTAAACTGTGGATCATGTATCATTGCTTTGGCGCAAAATGCATTCAATGACAACATCTATCAAATTACATTAATTATTTTCCCACTTCGACTCAACAACCACCAAAACTCTGTGTACCTACAGTACAGGCCAATTTGCACATATAACACTGAATAAGACATGTCCTACATTTCTACAGTAATATTGTAATGACATATATTTCAAATCTAAAAATAAATGCTATAAAAACAATTGGACCAACCACACCTGATTCTTATTGTAGCTGAACACCTACACACGTGGTACTATTTCAATTTCATTACAAAAGGAGACAACTTCAGAATAGTTTTGCATTGTGATATAAACATGGACCCAGACAGAGATAGAGAAGTGGCTAAAAGAGGAAGAAGAGTGGATTGGAGGGGGCGATGAATACATATGCGTGATAGAAGAAGAATAAGAGGAAGACCAAGAGCTGTAGTCTCAGATGAGATCAGAGATACTGTAATTGATCATTTAATAAATCATGTTCTCTCAATGAGAGAGGCTGGTCTGAAAGTGCAGCCAAATCTGCAACGCTCAACAGTTGCATCTATTGTTAGAGTTTTCCAGCAAACCAACAGGTAACTTGTATTCTGCTAAGGCATCTGACTGAGCTGCACATCACAGAAGTAAATAAAGCAAAGCTTCCAAACCCACTTGTGTGTATCTGCTTTTGCATTTCTGCTTAGGACTCAACGGTTACCTCCCACAGGAGAGGTAGGATGTTCACTGATGTGCAGGAAACTGGCAATGTTAAAATGATCATCAGAAACAATGGCATAAAACTCACAGAGATTCGAGACCAAGTCTTAGCAGACAACGTTACTTTTGCAAATATTCACAGTGAAAGCATACATAAAAAGTAGGAGATCAAGATGGCACCGCCGTGGCTGGTTCGCCGCTTGGCTCTCGTGCATCCCTCTTAACTGGCTGACATACCAGAGCACCTGCTCTGCCTGAAGACCCTGCTTCCTAGGAAACGCCGGCACAGAGGAGTGCGCAGCGGTAGGCTAGTCAGGCTGAAATCCTGGCTAGCACTCTCTCCAGATTTGGCGTGGTCCCACGCAAGTATCCCTCAAGATTATGAGGCTTGTTTTTACCGCCTGATATCTCGGCGCATTTTCGCTCCTGCTGGCAGCTAACTGGTCCTTGTTGTCGGCAAACTGGATGAGTGTCTTGCTGTCCGCCATCGCCGACCTTGGTACGTGGAGTGAACCCGGGCCATTTCCAGCCGCTGAGCCGGGTAGCTTCGGCAGCTAACCGCGTCCAGGCTTCAACTACGTTTGCGCTTGTGAATGCAAGATCTGTGATGAATAAGTTGCTTATTCTGAAGGATTTCTTCAATACACATTCATTGGATTTATTCTATATTACAGAAACATGGATTAATCTGGGTGAGTCCACCGTCTTTTCGGAACTGTTACCTCCCGAGTGTACTTTTATTAAAACACCATGAATGACTGGACGTGAAGGAGGTATTGCCACAATATTAAAGAGTCGCTTACATTGTAAGCCATTGTCGATGGCTTTTACTTCATTTGAGCTAAGTTGCTTTGAAATGGGTATGATAAATCCTGTTCTGTGCAGGGTGATATACCGGCTGCCAAAGCATAATCATGACTTTATTAAGGACTTTTCTGATTTTATTGTTGTTGTAAGGACAAATTATGATATAATTTTAATTGTTGGTGATTTTAATGTACATGTTTGTTGCCCTTCAAAGGCTATGGCGAAATAGTTTTTAGATCTGATTGATGGTTTCAATTTAACTCAACATGTTACAGGATCCACACAAATACATGGGCATTTATTGGATCTTGTACTGTCCTATGGGTTGCCTATTGATAATGTATTAGTGTCTGATGTAATTTCTTCGGATCATTGTCCGTTCATGTTCGATTTTGTTTTCCACAATTTAGTAAAACCCCCCAACTCCGTGCGTCATGGCCGCACTCTTCAGCCCGACACCTCCTCGTGTTTTTCTTCTTTTGCTGCTCATGTACAAGCAAACAGCAGCTCCGCTGCCTCAGACACAGAGCAACTAACACATTTTTTTCAGTCCACCTGTTCTGAGGTCCTAGACACTGTAGCTCTAATAAGAGCCATGCGCCCTAGACCAAAGCCTAATCCTTGGCATTGTGAAGCCACGTGCGCAGCCAGGCGAGAGTGTAAAAGGGCAGAGCGCCGGTGGAAAAAGGATGGGCTGCAGGTGTCTTATCAGATTTTACAGGACAGCTGGAGAAACTATCACAAAAAAGTTAAACAAACACAATATTTTTCAGAAATAGTTTCTCAAAATGCCAACAATCCACATGTTCTTTTTAAAAGCATTGGGTCTCTGTTGAACCCTCCACAATCCACCTCTATTGAATTTTCACCCGATACTTGTGAGACATTTTTAGACTTTTTTAACAGTAAAGTTTCAAATATCAGAGGCAATATATTGCCCGCCTTTTTAAACTTCTCCTTAAATATGCACTGCTCAGTTATTTTTTGTCAGTTTGAGCCAGTTTCACTGCCATGTCTTACAAAGATCATCAATCAAATTAAACCCTCCTATTCCCCTATAGACCCTGTTCCTCCACACCTTTTTAAGAATGTGTGGGAAACGATTGGCTCTCATGTTAAGGCAATTATAAACAGTAGCCTGTCTTCTGGAGTTGTGCCCACATTTTGTAAAAAAGCGGTGATTGAGCCACTGATTAAGAAAGCTCGACTTGACTCCACAAATGTTTCAAATTATCGCCTTATTTCAAAGCTTCCTTTTCAATCAAAATATTTTGAAACAAAAATTTGTATTCATGCAGCTACAGTCTTTTCTGGAGGCACATTGCACCTTAGATATTTTTCAGTCAGGTTTTCAAACATTTCATAGCACTGAGTCTGCACTTTTAAAGGTCTTTAATGACCTTTTTTAATGACAGATTCTGGTGATTCAGCCATTTTAGTGCTTTTAGATCTCACTGCTGCTTTTGACACAGTTGACCACACAATTCTTTTATCTCGTCTGAGTGGGAGTCAGGGGGACTGCCCTAAAATGGTTCCAGTCATCTCTTTCAGGGAGATGCTTCTTTTTTAAAATGGGGGACTCTACCTCATCAACTACGCCTCTTAACTGTGGTGTCCCGCAGGGATCAAATCTTGGTCCTATTCTTTTTGCACTATACATCCTTCCACTTGGAATAGTTTTTAAAAAGCATGGCATCTCCTATGATCTTTATGCTAATGATTGTCAAATTTATATGCCAATCAGAAACCATGAGCGAAGCCCCCTGACACCCCTACTTGATTGTTTAAATGACATCAAAGCGTGGATAGCCCAAAATATCTATAAACTAAATGAGAGTAAAACAGAGCTCATGCAGTTTGGCCCCACTAACCCCATGATAGAATTGGGCTTCCTAAATGACATTTCTGTCTTTTAACAGTTTGGAACAAGCAACACATGCTTTTACAGTTAGTCCAAAATTCTGCAGCACGTCTTTTAACAGGAACCAAAAAGCGTGCTCATATAGCTCCAAATCTTATGTCATTGCATTGGCTTCCTGTTTGTTTTAGGATTGACTTTAAGATTTTATTGTTTGTTTTTAAAGCTGAAAATGGACTGGCCCCACATATATCACGGACCTCATCCAAATATATACACCAGCGCGGTCACTGTAGTCAGAGGGCCAGCTCCAGCTTGCGGCCCCCAAGACAAGACTTAAAACTCGGGGGGAGAGGGCCTTTTCTGTGTTTGGACCTAAACTCTGGAATGCTCTGCCCCTCCATGTCCGAACAGCCTGTACAGTTGAGTGTTTTAAGTCTCGTCTAAAGACACATTTTTATTCTTTGGCTTTTAACTCTGCGTGAGTTGTGTGGTTCTCTGATGTCTTTTTACTGTATTTTAGTATTAATTGGTTTGTATGTTTGTCATCTGTGCAGCACTTTGGTAACTTTGTGTTAATAAAATGTGCTATAGAAATAAATTTGATTGATTGATTGATTGATAACAACTATTTGTAGAGTCCTGAAAAACATCAGGTCAGGATGAAGCAGTTGTACACTCTGCCTTTTGAGAGGAACTCTGAACATGTCAAGTAACTCCGGAACCAATATGTCCAGGTAAGATCACACTAAAATACAGAACTGTTTTTGAACAAAACCAAACACACACAAAGACAATTTTTTAGGTAATTTGATACTACTGTAATACCCTAACTCATGTTGCCTTGTGGATTTAATTTAGAGAGTCATGGAGATGGAAGGCAGGCAAACACCCCACATTTTCTTCTTTGTGGATGAGACTGGTTTCAACCTGACCAAAACACGGCAATGAGGAAGGAATGTGATTGATAAGAGAGCCACCGTGGATGTACCGGGCCACAGGGGTGCCAACATCCCGATATCCGCAACAATGTCCACTGATGGACTGCTGTTACACAAACCACTGAGCTTATCCTTGTATTCCTGCATGATCTCAATGGAAGGGTTGTGCTAGGTGAAGAAAGGGATGCAGAAAGAAGCTATCAGCCAACAATTATAATTGTATGGGACAATGTGTCATTTCACCGCTGCCGAGCAGTCACCGAGTGGTTTTCAGCCCATCCCAGAATGGTGTCATTTTTCCTCCCACCTTACTCTCCATTCCTCAACCCCATAGAGGAATTATTTTCCTCATGGAGGTGGAAGGTTTATGACCACCATCCACATGACTAAATGTCCCTCCTATATGCAATGAATGCTTGATGCCTGGGCATATCAGCAGAAGATTGTTCAGGCATGTCAGAAGTTTTTTTCCTGGTGTATTGCATGTCTGATTCATTCCAGTAACATATGGGTGTACCAATGATAATTACTCTGACTACTTCACCCTAGAATGTAGGACAAGACAGGGCTGCCCCCTTTCTCCCCTACTCTTCGCTATCGTTATTGAGCCCGTTCCAGGCCTTACGGGCTTCACCCTCCTGCCAGGGTGTCTTACGGGAGGGAATCGAATATAAGCTATCTTTAAATGCTGATGACTTGCTGCTATATGTTTACAATCCAACAATGTCTTTACCAACTATTCTTTCCATTCTGGAGAATTTCAGTTCTTTTTCCGGTTACAAGCTAATAAATAAAGAGTGTTTCTTAATCAATCCAGCCACATTACTGCTTCAGCAGACGGATCTGCCCTTTCAACTTAATCATTTGGGCTTCAAGTACCTAGGAGTGAATGTTACTCGGTCACTGCTGGCTCTCCTTTCAGCTAACTTTTCCCCCCTTCTCGTTCAGATGAAGGCTGATTTTGGTGGGGTAACTTACCTCTCTCTCATAGGGAAAATCAACGCTGTTAAAATGAGTAGTTTGCCTAAATTCATGTATATTTTCCAATCTATTCCTTTGTTGTTACCTATGTCTTTTTTTTACAGCAATTAACCAGGCTGTCTCTTCTTTCATTTGGGCTGGAAAAAGGTATTTACTTCAGCAATGTAAATTCAGTGGTGGGATTGCACTTCCCAATTTTCTATATTACTGTTGGGCCGCCAACATCCAGAAACCACTATTTTGGTTGCACTTCCCAGATGTATCGTGGTGCCTGCTAGAAGGTCTTTCCTGCTCCTCCTCCTCTCTCCCTGCCTTATTATGCTCCTCTCTTCCTAAATCTCCCTCTCTTTACTTAGACAACCCTGTAGTACTATCCACACTCAGAATTTAATACCAGTTTTGGCGCCACTTTAAGTTATCCTCTACATCCTTATTTTGGGCCCTATTAATAACAACCACATATTTACTCCATCTGTGGTCGACATTGCTTTTTCTCTCTGGAAAAAAAATGGCATTAAAATTTTCAAAGATCTATATGAAAATTGAGTTTTTTTTAGTTTTCCTTACCTGGCGGTCAAACATGCTTTGCCCCCATCTAATTTCTTTTGATACCTACAAATGAGACATTTCGTCTAATATACACTAATATACCCAATACTACTTGGGAGCAGGAAATTGGTCTTGAATTTTTGAATGATTTCTGGGATCGAGTGATCAATAGAACAAGCTTCACTTCATCTTGTGCTCGACTTGGACTAAGTTCAAAGTGACCAACGAAGTTCATTATTCTAAGTCTAGACTGTCCAAAATGTATCCCACATTGATGGATGTGTGTGACAGATGTCATTCCTCCCCATGTAACCTCTACCATATGTTTTTTACTTGCTCGAAATTGAGCTATTACTGGACCTTTGTATTACATACCCTTACAGAAGCACCTAAAATCAATTTAAATCCATGCCCCCTGGAAGCGGTGTTTGGAGTCCCAGGGGACTCCCTCTCACTAAATCATAAAAATGCTGATATCGTTGCTTTTAATACACTATTAGCCAGATGCAGGATTTTGCTGAAGTAGAAGTCCTCTCAGACACCATTAGCCTCCCAGTGGCTTTGTGATGTCTTGTCATTTAAAAAATTAAGTATTCGATGATGGGATCACAATCAATATTCTTAGAAAAATGGCAGATGGTCATTTCCTATTTTACAACCGTACATCTCAGAATTTCTCCCAAATTACGTTCTCAGGAAACTATCTTGAAAGGTTTCAAGAAATGTGTCTTAGCAATTGAAAAAAACTGTAAAAAAGAGAAGTTAAGAAATGTTTGGATAGTAAATACGACGGCCTGTTCTTGTTTTGGCTCACAACACCAATTTCATCTTAAAGTTAGTAGCTACCCAGACTCACTGGCACCCACTTTTTTAACTAACACCTGCTTGCTGTACAGAAAAATGCAGCTATGTATCCGTAACATATCCGTAACAAGAAACTTGCACCCTGGTATACAGAAAACACCAGAACCCTAAAGCAAGCCTCCAGAAGATTGGAGCGGAAATGGCGTTCTACCAAGTTGGAAGTATTTCGACTAGCTTGGAATGACAGTACTCTGCATTACCGTAATGCACTTACTTCTGCCCGATCAGCCTATTTCTCCAACCTAATTGAGGA
>JACXGM010039088.1:0-10666 GCA_016801145.1 Umbra pygmaea
TGTGTGTGTGTGTGTGTGTGTGTGTGTGTGTGTGTGTGTGTGTGTGTGTGTGTGTGTGTGTGTGTGTGTGTGTGTGTGTGTGTGTGTGTGTGTGAGGATAATGCTGTTCAACAGCCAAAGATGATGGATGTGAGCCATGGAGCTCAGAGAATGAGACTGTTCCCAGTTCCACCACTTAAACATCCACCACTTTCTCCACTTCTCTCTTATAGTAAGATGCCTTGTTCAGAGTGTTGGCATGTTTAAAATTATATTTGTTATATTTTATTTAATTGATTTATATAGTTTTTCTTCCCCATCTGATTTTGAGAATCTTTTCAAAAATGTATTGGTATGTTAGTGCTTAAGAAGCATGATTTAATGAAACCTGTGATTCTTACATTTTAAATTAATTTTATTTCATGTTTTTATGTGCTACAGAGGCTTAGATATGAATGTTTTGGTAGTTGTTAACAATTCTTTGTATTTTTTCAGAAAACCCTCAGGGGATAAGGATATTTATCCTAAAATAACATTGGTTTTTATAGGTGTTTTTAGCAGGTGTTTTAGGAGTAAATTGTGTGAAATCCACAAACTGCATCCTTTTTTGGTCTTCCTCCTTTCAAACACTACAACACACCACCCGCGTGACAGTATATTTAGGTTATATATCTTTAGGAAGATAATGTACCAAACTGCAGTGTTTTGGTACTCGAGACTGGTCTTGGCCCACGATTTGATGGTCTCGTCTCGGCCTCAACCTAATTTTTACTTGTTCTTGTCTCGGTCAATAACGTGACTCATGGCTTATTTATATATATATTTTGTTACCGCTGGTACCCATCCCCGCCCCCTTTCACAAGCACTCCCAAGAAAGTGAGCTGTGTTCATCTGGGAGCGGGAGAAGATGTCTGCAAAATCTCCAGTAATACAATTTGGCTACAAAAATCATAAAGAATATAGTTGTAAAACATCATCCATAAGAAAGCATACAGTTTCTTGTAAATACTGCAGTGCTTCGATTTCCGAGACGGTGGGGACTACGTCAAACTTTTATCGTCACTTAGAAAGGAAGCACAAAGAAGGTAAGCTGTGTAAGAGTGAAGTTTAGCAAAGCTGGCTAGCTAACGTTAGCAACCTGCCTCAGATGGGGATTGAAAACCAGTTCCACTCGACAACCGGTTCTAACAGAGCCATATTTAAAGCCATCTTTATATACGGCTCTGGGTTCTAAGTTTTATGAACCATCAATATTGTATGCCCTCAACGTTAACGAGTCCTTTTATTGATGCTCTTGCTCCAAAGCAAATTCTTGTCCCAGCATAGTCTTATTTGATCAATGAGCAATGTAGACAAACTGCTGCGCGTGTGTAGCTAATGTTAAGTTACATCGACCTTAGCTAATGTCAGCTGCATACAGCTCCCGACATTAAATCTACGCGCCGAGGTGATGCTCCCTCGTTTGGGTGAGAGAGGTAACCTAGAAATATGAGCAGAGAGTGTAGATTGAGTAATGGGCCTCAAATTATATGAGAAATGACTCAATTAAATAGGTTATTGTATGGCATATGGCACTATACTTTTAGAGAGGTAATTTTTAAGTTCCAATTTACGGTTGCAGATCGATTATATGTCCAAAATACCATACATATATTGTGTTTACTTTTTGATGAAACTGCTCCCAATTAAATCAATTTTGTACTTTTATAAATCACATGTATTTAGGCCAATGACTTTCTGACCTCGTTTTATTAGATATCCTTTGTTGCTTTGATTACACATAAAAGCTATAAAAGTCTCTTACTTACAATAGTTGTTCCTAAACATCAACATTTCACATAGAATTATTGTATTCTTTACAATACACAGATTTTCTGCATTTTAAATGTTGAATGTTAGGCATTTTTACACATTTAGCTATGTGGTTTTGATTTTTTTTTTATTGTTGTTGGTTTAAAAACAACATAACTCTATGTATTGTTTATAAAAGGCAGAGAAAAGTGAAGACTTTAGTGATGAACAATTAATAATTGTTTTACATTCTGTACTAAATGATGGAAGTCACCCAGCAGTATTGAATAAAGTTGGTTAAGTTTATTTCAGCTTTGAGTGTTTAATATGTGTTTTTATGGGAATGTGGATCTTTCAGATCAATTTGAGAAGCTCTTTTGATCATGTTACACATTTTATTGTGTCATGTAGTGTGGGGCGCTGGTCTTGGTCTTGACTCGGTCTCGCCCTTCCTCGGTCTTGGTCTCGGCTTGGTCTCGGCCCCTAAAAGTCTTGGTCTTGTCGCGGTCTCGATACACTCTGGTCTTGGTCTTGTCTTGGTCTTGGGTTAGGGTGGTCTTGACTACAACACTGCCAAACAGTAGTGGTTAACAAAACTTTGTATGAAAATTTAGACTTAAATATTTAACATAATATTTAAAACACACTGATTTACAGTGGATTTCTAAAACACAAACAGTTTGAACTTATCAATTTATTAACTTATTAACTTATCAAGTAGCCATGGTAGAAATAACTTTTTAAAGCAAACATATACTTCACATTAAACAGGCCTAAGCATACATGTTTTATAAAAACTGTACTTATTTGGCCCTAATGGGCCTCAGAATGGTTTCATTTCCAAATCTAGCCTTGTGGAGTTGGTAGGGTTTGGAAATCTTTAACTAATTCCAGAGTATTGAACATTTAGTCACTTACTCAGCTTTCTTGCATCTGATCCCCTGGTATTATTCAGACATTTATTTACCATGCCATCAACTCTAGATTTCAAAGCGACTGGATTCCCCACACACAATAATGTCTGTCTATCCTGGCTTAGAGCATTGAGCTCTCTATTCCTCCACAGCCTCATTAGAGCATTGTGTTGCATTCTTGTTTGGTCCGCTACAGGAACATTGAACTCTCCCTTTAGTTTCTTAACTGACCTTGTAGACATCCTCACACATTGATTGATGTTGTCCATATCCCATACATAAGACCCAACAGCACTTGGTTACTTATTATGCATGAATGGTGCACTGGGTAAATACCTGCACTGGCGCGTAATGAGTAATCAAGATGCCTATTTAATCCTAGTGTTCCGGAAAGGTTGGCGTGTGTTATTATGAGTGTCTACTCCTGTCATAGAGAAGATGTGGAGATATTTTACCATCCTGAAACCGGTGCTGATGTATGTTGTGAGTTTAAATATTTGATTGAGCCTTCACCTTGTTATGTGTTGTACAATATGTAGAAGTTATTGTTGAACAAGGCATACACTTTATCTATTACTTTCACGTCTGTGCCGCGTGAAAGCACATGTAATTAATATATAGACATTGTGCAGTTCCAATGAAATTTGTGTATCAGCACTTCCAGTTCAGATGTATCGCTACATTATTTCTGTTCATTAAACATCAAGAACACTCCTCCCGCATTCTCTGTTCCTCTCCTCAACATCCACAACACTAGCTGTGACAGAATAACATGCCAACGAGGAGACCCACGGGATGAATGTGCCACGCTCCCGCTGCCTGCCCTCAGCATGAGACAATTCAACCAGGCACAAAAAAGGGCAGATGAGGAGGAACAATCCACCAAGGGATTTGATACGACACCACTAGGTTCATACTGCGACTTCAAGATTCAAGATTCAAGATTATTTTTATTGTCATTCCAAAGACACTTCAGGAAGTGCAGTATAGAATAAAATTATGTTGCATAGGACCAACATAAAAACAGACACGAAAAGAACCCCATCGGCAGCTAGATGAATGCAATTTTAGATAAAAAAAAATATATATAATGTCGTAAAAATATAATACATGAATAAGATAGCTAGCCTTTAAAAATATGAGAGATGTAGAAACACACGTGTATACCCACATCCCACACATACCCATAGACACACATACAGTATATAATATGCACACATACATACCCACACACACATACACACACACACACATGCATACACCCATATTATGTTCCACATTACCTCAGATTACAGTCTGGAGCTGTTCAACTGTCTGATCGCAGTGGGAAAAAACTGTCACGGAATTGCACACATCCACTCCTTAGGCTGCGATACCGCCTGCCTGAGGGCAGGAGAGAGACCAAACTGTTACAGAACCGCACACACCTACTCCTTAGGCTGCGATAGCGCCTGCCTGAGGGCAGGAGAGAGAACAAACTGTGGCAGGGGTGTGTAAAATCCTGGATGATTTTTTTTGCCCTGGGAAGGTCACGTTGTTTGGCCAAGTTGTCAATAGGTGGCAGCGATACCCCAATGGTCCTCTCAGCTGACCTTACCACCCTCTTCAGGGCCCTTTTCTCTGAGGCGCTGCTGCTCTCATGCCAGAGGGAGATGTTGCTCGTCAGCACACTCTCAGTGGGTCCCCTGCAGAAGGTGGTGAGGACTGTGGGACTGAAATGGGCCTTTTTCAGTCTCCTTAAGAAGTGCAGGCATTGGTTAGCTTTTTTGATGAGGGAGGAGTTATGCAAGGACCAGGTCAGGCGGTCTGACATATGAACCCCTAGAAACTTCATGTGCTCCACATTCTCCACCGCAGCGTTGTTGATGTGGACCGGTATGTGCGTGGGCCGATTCCTCCTGAAGTCGATCACCAACTCTTTGGTTTTCTCAACATTCAGGATCAAGTTGTTGTTTTGGCACCATTCTGTGAGCTTCACATCCTCCCTATAATTACACTCATCACTGGCCTGAATGAGACCCACCACTGTAGTGTCATCAGCATATTTAATACTGTGATTGGTGTTGAATTTTGCACAGAAGTCATGGGTCATAAGTGTGTACAGCAGAGGGCTCAAGACACACCCCTGGGGTGAGCCGGTGCTCAATGAGGTGGTAGATGAAGAGTTAGCCCCCACTCGTACAGCCTGACGCCTGTTAGAGAGTAAATCAAGAATCCAGTTCTAAAGGGGTGTATTCATCCCCAGGGGGCCCAGTTGGTTAACCAGATGCTGGGGAATTATGGTGTTAAATGCCAAACTAAAATCAATAAACAGCATCCGGACCCACGCATTCCTTCCATCCAGGTGTTCCAGGCTCAGATGTAGTGCAGTGGCTATTGCATCCTCAGTTGAGCGATTTGAGCGGTATACAAATTGAAGCGGGTCAAAGGAGGCAATAAGATGGAGGTGATGTGTTCCTTGACCAGTCTTTCAAAACACTTCATTATTAGAGGGGTTAATGCTATTGGGCGGTAGTCATTTAAGCAGGTAATGGAAGATTTTTTTGGCACAGGGATGAAAGTTGAGGTTTTATAGCAAGATGGCACAACAGCTTGACACATGGAGATGTTAAATATGTCTATAAGGACCTGTGTGACTTCTAGCCCCTTCCCACTATGCCATGCAACCACCTCCTGGAAGTAAATTTGAATGTTTTTTATATTACCTTTTTATTTTAACCTGTGAATGTTTCATTTAAATTTATATTATTTTTATATAAAGGAACTACCATACAAACTGTATCACATAGTCACATAGTGTTGTGTGGTTGAGCTAGAGGGACCCGAATGCAGGAGTTTGTAGCTTGTTCACGTTCATTTATTAATATACAATCCGAGAGGAGAAACAGAAGATAAGTTGCGGAGTACACCTCGAGAGAATATATATATCCAGGAATCCTAATAGGCTATGTGCACTTACTGTGGCACGGACACTGTAACAAACTAAACAAGCGACAGAGTATATATTTGACAGCACTCAAAGGACTTGTTTCAACTCACAGAATCATGTAACTCCCGGATAGCTAATACAAACAGAAGGTAATGCACACTGATGCAACAGGTTCAATAAACACAATGACTAACAACCTCTCTCTAGTCTGGGCTGCATATATGTAGAATGCTGACTACCTAATCAAACATGGCTGTTCGTAATCATTAATCTAACCCAAGGGTGTCCAAACCCTTCCATGGAGGGTCAAGTGTATGCTGTTTTTTGGTGTTTCCCTTCAATTAGAGCCAATTTAGGACCTAGACTGCCAGGTGAGGGGAGATCCTGACCAATTAGTGAGCTACTCCATCAGGCTTGTTCAAGGTAAAAGCGAAAACCTGCATACACTAGGCCCTCCATGGAATGGTTTGGACACCCTTGGGTTAGATAAATGATGGAAGGGTTGGGACACCCCTGATCTAACCGATCTACAAGATACAGCCTAACCTTACCTAATCCAATCATAATAGCAACCCAAATTAGAGAGAGATTTCTAAACAACTAAAGGGATATTTACATGAAGGAAAGCACTTAAAGAGATATTACACATAATTTCAAAGGGAGAACTGAAACACCATGCAATGCACTGAATGAAACACAAAAGGAACCTATAACTAAACAATACACATACGAAATGGCTATACTACAGAAAGGAGTCCATATCTCAGTTCATGAAAACAGCCATCACTGGGCTGGATGTGACAGAAGCCCCCCCAAAAGGCCACCCCACCGGGGTGGCCAGACCACAAGGGGAGGGCAAGGGGAGCAAAAACACACAAGACCCCCACCCAGATCATTCACCCAGGCAGAGGGTCCGCTCGCTGTCTCAGTAGGCCAGGCAGACTTCCAGAGGCGGCCGCTTGCAATGAAGCTGGCAGAGTAGGGAAACCCAGGACAGGCAGTTCAAATGGCCCTGGGACAGGCTGGGCAGGAGGCCCTGAGAATGGCTGGGCAGGGGGCCCTGGGAGCTATGGAGCAAGGGCCCTGGGAGCAACGGAGCAGGGGGCACTGGGAACAACGGAGCAGGGTGCCCTGTTGTCACCGTAGCAGGGTGCCCTGTCGTCGCCGTAACAAGAGGCCCTGTAGTGAGCGTAGCAGGATGCCCTGTAGTCAGCGTAGCAGGAGGGCTTGGTAGTAGCGGCGCAGGGAGCCCTGGCAGCGGTTTAATCTGGGAGCTCTGACATCAGCAGATCCGGGGATCCTGACCTCATTGGAACAGAGAGCCCTGACGTTAGCGGAGCAGGGAGCACTGAAGGTTGCTTCTCCAAGTTTGAATAAGCTGAAGCTCTGCCCATATTCAAGGCTGAAGCTTTTTCTTAGTCCAAGCACTGCATTTTCAATAAGCTGAAGCTTTTTGATGGTCTTTTTGGGGAGCCCTGTCAAAAGACCAGTGCCATCGTTGACTCTACTAGAAATAAAATCTTTTATGTGGCTATTTAGACAAAGAGCAAAGTGAACAATAGCTCCAAGAAGGATATAGGGGTCTAAATTAATAATAGACATTCAGTTTGTTTCATTATTACATAATACACCATATTATTACATATATATATAAAAAAATGTCTAACATCCACATTTTGTAATAATCATCACACTAAGTAATAATTTATTATAAAATACGGGGAAATTTATTTAATAATGCGTTCAAGATGTTTATTTTCAAAATGCGGCAGATTATTACAAAACAGTTTTAATACATCATTTATTACGTTTTGTCAAGTTATTACATAAGGCAATGTTAATAGGTACATCATGCAGTGCTATACGGATTAATGACTGATGATCCACCACAGTTATTTAGAGCTTGTTCACTCCTTAATTAAATCACATTTCGAAAGTGAATTTCCAGAAGTGCTGGGTACAGTTTCGTAGACAGGGGGGGGGGTGCTAGTTGTAGCGGTAGCGTCTCTTTGAAAGAGGCTGCTGCAATTTAGACCAGCGGGATGATGTTGCTAAAAACCTCCAATACATAAGTACTATAAGACCGAACCTCGCGACCACGAAACACTACCGGCCTACCGGGAAAAACACTACCGGCCTACCGGCTGACTCTCCCGATTGCCACCTCGCACCTGGTCTTTTTCTCAAAAAAAGTGGTGGGGACAAAATGACCGTCCCCGCCGTAATATATGCCTATGTTAAATCACATTAAGGACTACAGGAGTGCACGTCTCCATTTTCTCAAGTGGTCAAAACAATCTTCTGAAATTCTTGTGTGTGTTTGTAGCCTGTGAAAATGTGTATTTAATCTCTCCATCCAGACTGTTCATCCTGACTCTAACAGTGACACGTACACAGGTCTGAACATGAAGACCAGATCACCTGAATATGACACTCTGGATGTAAGATTATCGCAATGTATTAACAGCTTGGGTTTCATTAAATACTTGTGTGTGTTGATAAAAAAAACCTACTAAAGAAAGATTTTGCATTTCATAATGAACTGTCTCTCTCTGCTCATCTTTCCTCTCAGCTCGGAGCCAAACAGTGTCATCTCGAACCTGGCAATATTTACTGTAACATCGGAAAGAGACTGGACTAGTTGTGTGTACTAGTGTCTTTATCTAAGCGTATTCATACATAATGTTCAATAATTATTTCCAAACTGCTGGTCCACGTCTGCATTGCCAGAGTAGAATGTTGTTCTATTGAAACGTTTGGGAAGCTACCAGTCCCACTTCTCTCTTCCAATCATTGGTTTTTACAACAGATGTTACACCAGTGTAAATGATGTACTATCATACTAACTATCTTGGTGATAAAATAAAAAAGATGTAACATCTGATAGAGAATCCTTAGATCATATCTTAATCACTGCTCCATGGATCATTCATTGCCATTCCCAACGAAATATATTTCATACCAATTTTTATTTAAATTTGTAGACATTTTGCAGACACTTTTTTATCCAGAATGACTTACAGTATATACAGGAACATCCCCCTGGTGAAACTTAAGGTATGGGTGGGTGCCTTGGCGACCTTCTGACTACACGTATTACTCACTAACAACTGAGTCATTTGATTTCTTTTATTATTTCAACAATTCATCTGTTAATTTGACCTCAATTAGTTTCTATCATTCCATAAAATATACAATAAAATATAAATAATATATAAATAAAATAATACAACATCTTGCCCAGCCCTATTGTGTTTGTATGTGAATTGCTTTATATTTTTTAAAGAGAACACTGGAATTGGATTTTGACAATGCTTACCGATTTGTTCAAATGAGTTAATGTATTAAAGTAAACATATTTATTAGATAGAGTATATAATTACATGACATGTATTATTGATATATTTAATATTGTACCAAAAGGCACCAGTCTCATACAATCACCCAGCTATCTAATTTACTAATTTACCTACTTGAACTTCACTAGTCAGTTAATGAGTGCTGAATTGACGTGCTACTCTATAGACAGCTATGTCATTTTTAGAGAGGTGCCTAAATGGTGCACCACCCACTTGCCACTGGTCTGGTTTTCAGAGGTCCGCCTTTATGTCTCATGTCCAGTGTTGGGTAAAGTTACTTTTGCGATTACTTTTCAGTTACTTGCTGTGTTTACAAGTTTTGAGAAGTCCCTGATTAAGACAAAATAATGTCAGGTAAATGGAGTTCATATCTTACTGGTGACCATGATTGATATTTTATTTACTCTTTCTATTTGTTTTATAGGTCACTGTAAAGATATGAACTCCATTTACCTGACATTATTTTGTATATATATTGTTTTTAGTTTCATATTGTTCGTTATTAGTTTTATAGGTTGTTATACCTTAAAAGAAGTATATCCATATTGCGCTGCATTACGGTAGAATGAGATGTCGTCATGATACAGTGCCCCGCCCCCAGCCTACACTATCGCGTCTCATGTAATGAATGGATTTTAAAAATGGATATCCGCCAGTTTTTTAAGCGCCGTCAAGACAGCAACCCTTCTCGACTACAAGCCTTAAGTGAGTGAGCTCGGAAAACAGTACTAAACTTCGTGTTTTTTAGGTTAATTTAGTTCACGCACGGTAGATTCATGCCACTGACTCAACAAGCCATGGTGTTCATTAGGTTACCCCTTTCAGACACGAATTTGCAAGTCGCCTCTACCTTTTCCCATAAGCCCATATTACAAGTAAAATTCAGGAAATATTGTCAGATAAATAACTGGACGTAATTGCCACTGAAAGTTAGTGACAACAAGCTCCCTTTGCAAGTCAGCTAGTTAATGTTGTATAAATATTAACCAACTGCGTTTGCGTTGTAGCCTGAAATAGAGTTTAATTTATCATAATTAGCTCACCAATAAAGCATAATCGAGAGTATAATGTCTTCACAACTAATTGTGGATGATGCTACATTGCTTCAAATCCCAGACATAATAAAGTCCTTAGAGAAATAACTGGGCTAGTTAACGGGAGAATCCCACTTGCCCTTCCCGAAATGGTACTGGCACAGACCGTATTAAGTCAATTAACTTAAAGGTGTAGATAGGTTAAAGCATTCAGACTCGATACCTAAACATTGAATGCATGCTAAATAATTATTTTAATGGTTTGTCTGAAAGGGTTAACCTGTTACTTGACAGGATGTGGTGTGCTAAGCTGTATTTTCTCAATTTTCACTTCATTTTACAGACAGAGGTGAAGCAGACAATGATGCAGAGAGCACAGAGAGAGGAGATAGAGATGAGGGAGAGAGAGGAGATGAGAAAAGAGGAAGAAAAAAAGGTAGGACAAATGGTGAATGAAGAATCAGAGACAGGACAATTTGAGAGAGAAGGAACAGAGAGGAGAGAGAAGTTGTTTATCACCTGTGAGAATGTTCTTGAACATTCTGATAGAAAGACAAAGACAGGAGCATAATGTGATACCATTATGTACAAGTGCATTGCATTGGAAGCCCTGGATATGAGCCTCCCTCTCTTTCTCTCTTAAAGATTTTTTTTCTCTTT
>JACXGM010039089.1:0-10666 GCA_016801145.1 Umbra pygmaea
CACACACACACACACACACACACACACACACACACACACACACACACAAACACACAAACACACACAACTCAAGAGCTAACAGTAGAAGTTCTGCCGCGGCTCTGCCACCGTGACCCGTATACAACCAGGTAAAACACGTATTACGCTGAGATGGGCAATGCAGGGCTGGAGCACCTCTACCCAGGTCCTGGTGCCGGTAATGGGTAGGCAAGGTTCTCGGCATCAAAAGGCGAATTCAAACAGAATTTATATCATGACACTGTATAAGGATTTACTATAACGTGCCGATCTGTTTTCCTAAATATATTTTGCCAGTCCCACTGAAAGCAGTCAGTGAGGTTTCCCTGAACTTTGAGCTAGTTTCAAACAAGTCCATACCCTTGACAGTGTGATTATGAAAAAAATGAAGCAGAGCACATATAGGGCTGTTTGTAAAGGTCAAATGAACAGATCGTTAGAAAAATCCCCTTAGGTACGCTTGACGATATCTATACATCAGTATTGGTACTCTCCATGGACTATAGCCCCTTCATTAAGAAGGGTTAATTCCATCAGTCAATTACAAAGGCCCTTTATATGTGGAGCCCCAGGCTGACTGTGTGATGTGCTAGGATTTAACTGGCTATCAATGCCTTAACTAAGCTTCATAATTCAAATATATGACTATAATACAGCACCAAGAAAAGAGAAGAGCCATGTATAGTGAAGTGAAATGTGGATGTGGAACTTACAGTATTTATTTTCATCACAGTAAGAGAGAGAGACGCATATTTTATTCTATAGCAAAAAGAAAGCTTTATAGCTGTGCTCAATATTAAGGTACAGGTCAGTGGCAAACCAGCCTCACAGAGACATTCCTGTGTCTTCCGTGTGTGAGTGTCTTTGCTATAATATCAACTATCCATAGTTGACAACACAGTGTTCAGATATATTTGAAATATTAAAAATAAAATTTCAATAGTCCAGATACTCTTCAAGTGAAGGGAAAAATCCACTGTACTTATACACATTGATGTATAGTAAAATGTACTGTACACTCATCATTTCGCCCATGAAAGACATCCTATCAAGGACACAATTCACCCTTGGGGGAATCTCAATTGCATTTCCTTTATTCCTAATGTCCTCTCTTTTCACCTTCTCATATCCCATCAAATGAGGTTAGAGGGGAGAAGCCTTAACATTGTCATCCAATCGGTTTGAGAAAAAAACAGTACAGAGGAGGTTGAGAATTAAGGAAATGTCATTTAGATTAATTCCATACGGCGATATAACAGTAACTGAAACTAGATGGATTAATGGAATCCAGACATTACAAGGAAATTCCACAATATTAAACAATGTATTAAACATTGTAGTTAATTAAATATATGTAGTGAATTAATTAATTAATGTGACCATGTTTCACATAAAACAAATATAAATTACATTAGTAATTTAAATCTTCTGGAACTTTCTGAAGAAGAAACTAGAATTCCCTTGTGTGTGTGTGTTATAGTTTAATAGATCATATTAGGGCCAGAAGTCCTCACAAGGATAGTAATACTTGGCAAAATTACCCATATTAGGACATTTTGCTGGTCCCCATGAGGACAAAGTCAATTTCTGGTTTAGGGGTTATGTTTAGGGAAAAGGTAACAATTAGGTTTAGGGTTACAATTTAGGGTACTTTCAGGTGCAGGCATTATAGGTTAGGTTTAGGTTTACATTTAGGCATTAGGGTAAGGTTAAGTGTAGGCATAAATGTTAGGTAATTGAGGTTAAAGTTAGGGTGAGGTTAATGTTAGAGTTAGGTTAAGGTAGGGGTTAAGGTTAGGATTAGGGCTGAGGTCTGGGTTAAGGTTAGGTAACATGGATTTTTATGTGTTCTGGTCCCCACAAGGTTAGCTGTACTGTATGTGTCTGTCTGTGCATTTGTGAGATATGCACATTTACAACTTAGAATGTAATATGGTTAAATCGGATAATGTTGAGGACTTGGTTTCTACTTAAGTATGATGATCAGAATGAAAACATAAAAACACTGGATAAAATGCTAACAGAAAACAGTTAAATTTGGAAATAAAGAATAATTTACATAATGCAATCAAGCCAAAAATAAAGCGATTATAAAGAGCCTTAAAAATCTCCTCTGTCTACCTGTCCTCTAGCCTGACGGGGACGTGCTCTCCTGCATGATGCTGTCCCAGAGGCACTCCCCATCCACCCCACAATCTCTTTTCACCTAATTGCATTTTTGTCAAACCTTGTAAAGGATCCGTGCAGGCGCAGACTGGCAGCCGCACAGAGTGGCGCGTCACTTGCGAGGCTCGGTTACACATCATAAATGGCAATGCCTCTACCCCATCTGGCAGGGGCGAAGCAGTTAAAGACAATGTTATTGTGAAATGTGCTCAACGGCTCACGACCGACCGCTGAGCTGTAAAAGCGAGAGCGAAGGATGACGCACGGCTACGGCAAGGGCATTTTCGCATTAAATACCAACGATCAGAACCGACTTTTAATGTAATTGTCAGAATTTTACAATTATTTAACCAGTTAGTACCAATTCGTATTTGCAGCAACAACCTGGGAGCATGTGACAAGTGAAGGAGTAGCAATTTGGGTTAACTGTCCTGATCACAGACAGAATGTCATAGGACATGATTATGAGCCATGTTTCCTTACCATGCTATGGTGCTAGCCTGCAATGCTGCTTTAAGACTGTGTTGGGCTAGACTGGACCAGATTTATAGGCCTTGGAGCCTGGGCCAAGGACCCAGGGTGCTGCTGGACAAATTAATGGAGAGTGTGAACAGGGAATGTCAACAGACAGCCAAAGTTAATCATTACAGCTCTACACTGGAGTGTAGCCTACTTCCTAAATGTAAGACTGCAAGGTGGATGTTTCCCTCCTATAACCACAGGTTTAGATCATATTACCATCCTAATCCTATGTTTAACAATAGATGACTGAAATATATATGTAACCCAGACCTGGCCTAACCAGTTCACTGGGGTAACTCAGTGCAGGGGGAGCTTTCTTCTCAACGCCCTGTATCCATCTCTGAGAAGGAGAGCATCACGGTGACATTGCAGGTTGTGACAGTCCACATCCTCATCCTATCTGAGCAGGTTAGACACTGGCTGTTTGCTAATAACCTAAGGCTGAGCTTAAATGCAGAATAAGGGACATGATAACTTCTTTGTTGAACATTTTCAGTGGCAAGTAAAAGTATGTACCGTAAACCCTTTGGAGTTACCTGGGTTTCTGCATAAATTTGATCTGATAAAAACTAAGTCACAAAAATAGACAGAGTCTGCTGAACTGACAGCACACAAATCATTGTATTTGTCTTCACTGAATACATAATTTAAACATTCAAAGGGTAGGATTGAAAATGTATGTGAAACCCTAGGTTAATGACAAAAGCTAATTGGAGTCAGAAGTCAGTTAACCTGGAGTCCAATAAATGAGATGAGATGAGATGCTGGTTAGAGCTGAATAAATAACTTTGAAACCAAAGTTGAGTTGTTTGGAATAAACACACAACAATATGTGTGGAGAAAAAAGGCACAGTACACTAACAATCTCAACTGTAAAGTATGGTGTGGAGGGGTCATCATGGTTTGGGGCTACTTTGCTGCCTCAGGGCCTGGGCAGCTTGCTATCTTCAATGTAAAATTTGATTTCCAAGTTTATTAAGACATTTTGCAGAATGTAAGGCCATCTGTTTGCCAATTGAAGCTCAACAGAAGTTGGTTGATTCAAAAGGATGACCCATAGCACAGCAGTTAATCAACAACAGAATGGCTTCAACAGAACTTTCTGGTTATTGAAGGCATTCTGTTGTTGGCTTCAACAGTCCTGACCTCAACCCGATTATGATTCACACCAGACATAAGAATATTGCCAACATGAAACAGTTTTGCAAAAGAGGAATGGTCTAAAATTCCTCCTGACTGTTGTGCACCTCTGACCAGCAACGTAACGATACGTTTGGTTGAGGTTATTGTGGCCAAAGTAGTGTTTTTTGAAATACAAGGGCTCCCATACTTTTTCTCACCCTGCACTGTGAATGTTGTCATGGTGTGTTCAATTAAGACATGAAAATTGTATATTTGTTTGTGTGTTTTTAGTTTAAACAAAGTGTTTGTCTATTGTTGTGACTTAAATGAAGATCAGATCGAATTGTATGATCATTTTTTGCAGAAATTAATTTAATACCAAAGGGTTCACATACATTTTCTTGCTATTGTAGAAAACACAGAGAATGTTGTATGTTTTTCTTAATGCAATAACATTTATGCACCAACTGTATAACAAGTTGACTGCCAGGACCAAAAGGATGGCTAAAACATTTGACAGCAATGTGAGAATTATGCTGCTGCCAACCACACGCTTGTGGTTATGCCTAACATTCAAACCCTACACATGCTTTCCTTTATTGTATTTACAGGTTAATACCATTAAGAAATACGACGGTAACAGAGATGAACAAAAAAGAACAAGTCATCTGTAGGCTGCACACTGTTACTGTAAACACACTACTGAGTGGCATAGCTGAAAGAGATGTATGAAGAATCAACCATGCCACAGAAACCAAGTGCTCAATGGAAAAAAGAAATCCTGGCACTCTCTCATCAGTAAGTGTTTATTCACAAAAGCGTACAAATCTGTTTATTTTTAAACAGGGGTGGTGGGAGATTTATTTCACGTTAGTATTGTTTTAAATGGATATTGTTGCAGGCGAACACAAAGGTTTGAATGGGTCAAACCACTACTCCCATCCATTCTCCATTGTTCCTAGCCTGAACCTGGCCTTTGGCTGCTTCCCTAGGGGGCTCAGCCCCAGCATTATGGTAGAGCATTGAAAGTTCTTCAGAGGCAGCTCTACGCGCGCAAGCTCTACCTACACCATTCCTTTTATTTTTTTACCTCTGCCCTTTAAAGGTTGATTCAATTGACAATTTCACTTTTAGTACTTGATGTTAGATGGGACCCAGAGAGAAACAATAACCGATGGTTCAGCTTTCTTTAAACGCCCGTTTTGTTGAATTTTGATATTGTATTATATAACTTAAGGAATATTTTTTGTTTGATGAACCTTAAAAGGTCCTTAAAGGGAACCTCAAAGCATTTTGTGAAGTTAAAATGTATGTTTGGCATTGTAGAAAAGCACTGAAAGAAACAAATTTTGTTAAATTGAAATTTAACAAAAAGTTTATAACATATCTGCATGTAGTGATATGGCTATACAAACTAATTTCTCTATTACTTCCATTGATTGTTTGTTAACGGTGAATGAAGTTAGCTTTTTAAAGAACTGAAACTTGCATTACAGTCTCTCTTGGACTTACTTTCTGGTTGAGGAACTAACTAACATATTGTAAAGTTGTGACATTCTCCTTTAATACTCGCTTCAGAGGTTTTTGGACGATGTCCCGTTACAAGCGGAAAAAATAAAAAGGAAGTTGTTTTGCTAACCTTTCATGCACTTGAACATGAACTGTATCTAACAATTAGTAAAATATTTAATGGCCAGAGTGAGTTGTTGGTGTGCATACAGAGGGGCAGAGAGGGTCATCAGTACACTGTACTGTAACTATCAGCGGTCAGAAAACTCCCACACAAAAGTGACCATGCACCGTCAGATGCCATATGAGATGTAATTTGTAAAATATATTTTAGGAAGGGGACTAAATTACTTTTCCAACTGTAGCAAGCAACATCTAGAGTCGGGTCACTCTGAAGAGAGAATGAGGTAGTTTGTTGGCCAGACAGAAGAGACATGAGTTGTATTATTAGAATGAGTAAGAATATCTTCAGTAATTCATGATTTTTTTTCTCTAACTGGTGTGCTAATGTTTATTGGGTGTGAAAAAAATTGGGAAAAAGTAAATAATCATAAACAGACAAATCTAGAGGTCTCAAGCCTCATCATTAAAAACATGATCTACCTTTCCAGAGCCGACCCAGAGACCTGGTGGGGGGGCAGACAGAGGACTGACCTGGACATCCACACACACCCTCTCTCTCTGAGGTAAAAATGGATCAGATACTGACCGACTCCTCCACGGCTGCAACACTAGCCTACTTTTAAAGCACAGGCTTTCAGAGATGTGTAATCATGTATTTGCTAGAAAGGGCTATTTCCCTTCCAAAAACAGGCATAACAGACCCCTTTGTTTAGGACAGGCAAATGAAGCTAGGTTGCTCTGATGTCAGCTAAACTATTTTTGGGTTAAACAGAGCACCTCCGGGCAAAAGTGGCTTGATTTATTTCAGAGTTTGTTTAATTCGGTCTTAAACAGAGACATTTGCAGAAACAACCTGAGGTTCCAGGACTGACGTCAAACCACTCTGGTTATTTTAAGCAGAGAAGGAGTAAAAATGTGCCAGTTCAACTGTCTTTTTATAGGGGAATCTTAGCACTACTGTAGGTGTGACCAGCTAAACCTATTCTGTGTGCACAATTATTAGGCAAGTCAGAATTTTGACCATATCATTATTATGCATTATATTCCAACTCCAAGCTGTATAAACTGGAATACTTATTGGATTTAAGCATATCAGGGGATTTGTGTTTGTATAATGAGGGAGGGTGTGGCCTTAGAAGATCAACACCCTATATCAAGGTGTGCATAATTATTAGGCAGCTTCTGTTCCTCAGGCAAAATGGGCCAAAAGAGAGACTTAACTGACTCAGAAGTAAAAAATGGTAAAGTCTTTCAGAAGGATGTAGCACTCTTGAAATTGATCACAAAACCATCAAACGCTTAGTTGCAAATAGTCAACAAGTTCACAAGAAACGTGTTAAGACACAAATTACCTGCCAGAGATATGAGAAGAAATAAACGTTAAGCTACCAGAATCCAATTATCCTCCAATGCTGTCATATTCCAGAAGTACAAGGTGTTCAGTGCTCAGAGACATGGCCAAGGTAAAGAAGGCTGAAGCCCGACCACCACTGAACAAGACACAAGTTCAAACGTGAAGACTGGGCAAAAAAGTATCTGAAGCAGATTTTTCAAAGGTTTTATGGACTGATGAGATGAGAGTGACTCTTGACGGACCACATGGACGGCCCGTGGTTGGATCAGTAATGGGCTCCACTTCGACTCAGACGCCAGCAAGGTAGAGGTGGGGTACAGTTTTTAGAAGACACTTTCCTCAAACAGTGGTAGAGGAAAAAGTCAACATCTTTCAAGAAGACCATGATTTTTATGCAGGTCAATGCTCCATCGCCTGCATCAAAGTACTCTACTATGTCGCTAGCAAGTAAAGACCTTAAAGACGAAAGGAATATGACATGGCCCCCTTCCTCACCTGACCTAATTTGAGAACTTGTGGTCCTTTCTTAAATGGATGATTTACATTGAAGGAAAACAGTACACTTCTTTGAACAGTGTCTGGAAGGCTATTGTTGCTGCTGCACAAAAAGTAGATCATCCAAAGATCAAGAAACTGACAGACTCTGAATGGAAGGTTTATGAGTGTTATTGAAAAGAAAATTGGCTACATTGGTCACTGATTTGTTTTGAAATTTTTATTAGTAAATGTTTAGCTGTTTGTTTATTACATACAACTAAACATTTACTAAATAAACATTTCACTTGTTGAAAATCAACAAGTGAAATGGGAAACTTCTGGTTTTTCATTTAGTTGCATAATTATTCTGCACACTAATAGTTGCCCAACAATTGTGCCCACATAGATATTACATACATATAAAGCAATAACCTCACTTATACTTTCTTAAATATTCAGGTTTGAGGTTTATTTACATTTCGGATTGACATAATTGTGCACACATTATATTCATACTTGCACTATTCACATTGCTTTTGCATCACGCAAACTGAAATACAAAAATACTTTTGATTTCAAGCTTTTAACTGGGTTGATGGATAGCTACCAAAGGATTTCCAAACAACTGTAGTGGTACACATTTTACATATTAATAATATCATAATATTCATGTTAACAATCTATAAATCTATGAATCTCCATCTCCTCCACCCTGTTGCAGTCAAAGTTCAGCAGAACCAGCGTGAAAAGAACAGGAAATCAATACACACATTTCAAATGGTTCCTGTAGAAATGAAAGCTGTTGGCAAAACTAGAGAAAAAAAGAATCTACTTGCAGAAGTTCAGCAAGCAAGGGAAATTAAAGTTGCATACCACCCATTTAGTACAGAGCTTTGGCTGACATCTATCCAACCCCTAAAATGGATGCATTTGGTGCTTTCTATTGATGACATCATACACTGGCAGGCCTGTTATTGTGAAGCCACTAACTTCTACATAACCCCTTTCATAGTACTCTGCACAACAGTGACCCCAGATCCTGTTGAGATACGTGACCATTTTTAAACAAAAACTCTGGAGAACAAGAGTCTTTTGACTATTGGGTGGACTTGCGGGTGAGCTATGTAAATGCGGGTTACCATGGTGAGGGGGTGTGAAAGGTCAATACCCCAGTTCGGCAATGTGCCTCTAGTCATGTTTCCATCTCTATACCTGTAAACTGTCTCATCAATTAGTGAGAAACCACGAAACCACAACCTTCATGTTTCCTTACCCTTAATAAACCACATCAAGCCCATTTATACATGTTCACATGCACTTGCAATCAATGCAAAGCAGCAAGGAAAGAAGAGGAGAGAAATGGCAGAGAAAACAGGGTTGCTAGTGGAAACAGGAAACAATCTGTGGGTGTGATGTGAAATGATGTACATGCATACGGAACATATTGTAGCCAACACCCTGACACTGGTGAGTTAACATAGTGTATAGTCTGTCTCCTGCATGGTGAGTCTAAATGGAATGACACAGAAAGGCAGATAGAAGCAATGCACCTGACAACCGGGAGACGGTTTACATTATATTAAAACAATGTCCTACAGAGAAAAGCTGCGCCTTCCCAACAATACAGTCAAACTATTAGGCTGGACTTTTTCAAATGAAGCAACAGCATCGGTACTTAAGGGCACACGTTTCAACACAACTGGACCAGAGTAGCATACTGGAAGTAAGCAGTGGTGGAAAAATCAACCGTGTGAAGTGAACACTACTACTCTCAAATCGTCAAAGCCACAAATCGAACCAGTCTGCCGAAAGAAAAAATTGCCCCATAATAAGCAAGGCAATCGTGCAAAGAAGAGTTTAGTGAACAATAACTATTACTCTGTTTCAACCTGGCATGGGGGAGAAAAAAACAGAATGAGTCAGACGGGGGGTCAAATATTGAAGGTGAGCGACTGGCTGACTCCTTCAGAAGACTCGGTCACGCTCCCTCAGCTCTGGAGCCCAGCACATCTATTTCTATCCTGCTGTAATTATCTGTGGCTATCTGAAGCCCAGGGAAATCAAAGCAGTGGCCTAAAGGCTCCAAGCACGGTGCTGTGTAACAGGATGGATGATGTCATGGGAGAGGAGCAGGCGGAGGGGCAGCGGGGTGGGCTGATATGTGCCGCCTGCTGGGATTCATGATGAAAGAGGGTGTGGTCCGGCCACATGAAGGGGAGATGAATGGAGGAAGGACATCAGTTCAATGCCAGGGCCGTGGCGTCTGTTGAGGAAACCTGACGCGCTGCTTTGGGGAGAGCTGAGGTGAAATCGGTGAATCTGCAGAAATGGTATGAAAGTACACCGGTGTGGGTTAGGGCCTGATGAAGGCTGGCTATAATAGGTGGGTCTTGGCTGAGAGCGAGGACCACGTGCACTTTGATCTGTCGGAAATCTGGTTCATTTGTTCGACAGACGATAAACCAGTGCAAAGGAGATGGGGAGTGGCTATGTACTGATAAGCGTTCATAGATCTGAGTATTGCCTGTTAGTCGACTTCCACCTCTAAGAAAAGGTGTACCTACGCTTTGACTATGAAAATAAACACACACAGATAGCATGGCTGGTTATCTCTAGTAGTTAAGGCAACAATACTGCCACTTAATAACAGTGCCAGACATATAGTATATTTTTTATCAAAATACATAAATATATTTAGAGGATATATTTAGAGGACTAAGCATTGTTTACCATTATTAACATAGTTACTGTACAACAGTCTCCATAGAAACCCTACTGTATGTAGTTTAATGGGGATGCCTGTATAATAGTCTTCATAGAAACACTACTGTATGTAGTTTAATGGGTATGCCTGTACAACAGTCTCCATAGAAACACAACTGTATGTAGTTTAATGGGTATGCCTGTACAACAGTCTCCATAGAAACCCTACTGTATGTAGTTTAATGGCTATGCCTGTACAACAGTCTCCATAGAAATACAACTGAATGTAGTTTAATGGGTATGCCTGTATAACAATCTTCATAGAAACACTACTGTATGTAGTTTAATGGGTATGCCTGTACAACAGTCTCCATAGAAACCCTACTGTATGTAGTTTAATGGGTATGCCTGTATAACAATCTTCATAGAAACACTACTGTATGTAGTTTAATGGGTATGCCTGTACAACAGTCTTCATAGAAACACTACTGTATGTAGTTTAATGGGTATGCCTGTATAACAGTCTCTATAGAAACATACTGTATGTACTTGAATGGGTATGCCTGTATAACAGTCTCCATAGAAACCCTACTGTATGTCGTTTAATGGGTATGCCTGTACAACTGTCTCCATAGAAACACAACTGTATGTAGTTTAATGGGTATGCCTGTA
>JACXGM010039090.1:0-10665 GCA_016801145.1 Umbra pygmaea
GATGGGAGGTAAAACTTAGGTCAGAGTCTATGATAACACCTAGGCTCCTTACTTCAGGTTTGATCAAGGAAGTCAGGTTGCCAAGGTTCATGCTGATTTTCTCCCTTTTGACTTTGGGGCCAACTAGGAGGATTTCTGTTTTATCCTCATTTAATTTTAGGAAATTAACACTCATCCAGTTATTTATGGCAATTAGGCATCTAGACAGTGAGCTTATTGCATCTATGTCATCTGGCTCTACGGAGATGTAGAGCCAGATGACATAGATGCAATAAGTCCAGACATTCGGCAGCTGGGCAGAGCACAGGACTGGAAGCTGCTGGCAGACTTAGACAAGAAACTCTGCTTCCCAGCTGAGATCGCAGCTACCAATCTGTGACCAGACCTTGTTCTGTGGTCAGCCTCGTTCAAGCTTGTCTACATCATCCAGCTCACAGTGCCCTGGGAGGGTGCAGTGGAGGAGGCCTACGAACAGAAAAGGCTGAGGTACGCTGAACTTGCAGCTGATGCGCAACAACAAAGCTGGAATGTGAAGGTACGCCCAGTGAAAGTAGGCTGCTGAGGCTTCGTAGCCACCTAAACATCCAGGCTACTCAGGGAGATGGGAGTGCGAGGCAAGGCCCATCGGCAGGAGGTCAAAGATCTCTCCAGGGCTGCTGAAAAGGGGAGCCAGTGGCTGTGGATCAAAAGAAAGGACTCCGCCTGGGCTTTGAAGTGAGTTGATGGCATCTAGGGAGTGAAGCTGGGATGCTGGGATTCACTGCTGAACCCTCTGGAGGTGTTGTGGACCTATCAGCGAAACACCTAAAAAGGAGGGCACCCACTTGACAACCCAAAGGGTGCCATCACTCCATTGACCATCCCACAGAGTCTCATCGGTGCCTCAAGTACGCATTCATTGAGGGATATCAACATCTAGTACTACACAACAAATCTGCTGCAGCTTGATCTATTTGATCTTTGCAAACAAAAAACAAACAGCCGTTGGTGGCAGAGCATTGAGCTAGAGGACTTCTTATGAATGATTTTGGAGACAGCCGTTTCCTATGGAAAGCCGTTTAACATTTAATCATAGATTTTTTATATCAATAATTAACATTTTTGATATAAAGAATTTAATTACTGATATCAACACTTCACATTTTTTATATCAATAACACTGTAGCATTTTTGAATTTTCAAGTTCTTGAATTATCAAGAAATTTATTTTGGATTTAATTTGCAATTTTTATATATAATTTTTTATAGTAATAATTTGTGTTTTGATATAAATAATTCACTAAAGGAATGAATAGTGAAAACTAAATGTTAAAACGGCTTGCCATAGTTTCCAGCCGTTCAGTTGAACGATACAAATTAACGAGTCACAAAAAAAAGGACTCGCGACTATTGAGTCACTTAAACGGGTAGTTCAAAATGAACGAATCATTCACAAACTGCACATATCTATTTCACGCACGTAGAGTGCTCTCGTCTGCGCGCTCTACTCTACAGCCAGGGGCACAAAAACGGCATATGCAGTTTATGCAGTGCATATGGCGCCACACGCTCATAGGAGTCTTAGGAATTGAAATTGTGTTCTCCAGGCTGATCTGCCTTGAAGGCAGAAATCATTTGATTGGTTGATTCAAAACTGAGGGCGGACCTCACATGACATTAGAAATGTGCACATTAGCATAGCTTTCTCAGTCTTTAATCATATCTAACCTTACACCTAACCTGAACCCTAACCTTAACCACACTGGAGTGTTAAATTCTAATCCTGTGTTTTATATATATATATATATATATGTATATATATATATATATAGCTTGGGAGAACCCTGACAGACTTCTGGCAAATTTGAGATTTACTCTGCAAGTCAGTCTGGCCAAGAGCCCATTCAAGCCCATTTCCAATTTTTCCAAATCGAGGCACAAATCACAACCGAAAAGGCGGGCTTTACACGATGATGATAGCACTATATATTGTCATTAGTTGAAGTAGACAATTACAACGATGGCTGCCGCAATGGAATATCCGGAATATCACTCGTTCGAATCAGTTATCGCATCTGTTTTAAGCGATTTGAACGTTTCCTTTTAGTTAATATCCGAACAACACTCAAAGCCTTTATATTAAAAAAAAGATGACCCTCAGAATTTAAGTCGGTCACACACACAATCACATGATCCAAACGGATCGAGGGAAGCTTTTAGGCGTGCAGAACAGAAAAAGAAAAAATGAAAATGAATAACAATACATTAAAATGAAAAAAAAGTGGATAAACCGAGATTGGTAAACTTAACCTATCATTTTTATCACTGTGAGTCTTGAACTTAATCACCATATAACGTTGTTGCCTGAGAGGGCAAACGGATTGACGTTAATATCAGTTCATTTCTGAGAATCTCCATCTCTAAAAAAATAAAGACTTAGAGAAACTGAGGAGATTGTTAAAATTTAGCCAAGCACAACCTAGTCGCCAAACATAACCTAGTTATTAAAGTTTTCGCCTCATCCTCTGTTAAACCATATAACTTTTTCGAAAACTAGAAAAAAATACAATAACAATATTTTAGGACTAGTAAACATTAGGAACTAGCATATTGCATTCAGGGGTTAAAATCATCAACTTAAAAATACAAAATACAGACAATAGTAGAACAGCAAAATTTACATTTTAACTAGCAACAAATGCATATTATGGACAAAATAATATTGTGTGGTTTCGGAAATTGGTAATATTACCCCTGTGTTATACATGTGTTCAGTAAAAACAAATAAATATAAAAACATATATTTTTTAAATATACAGAATGTGTTGATGTTAAATAGTGCAGCTTTAATGCAGACTAGCCCATTATGTCTTGCAGTGCGCAGTCAAACATAAGAGCAGTGGTCCTCAAACCCTTCCATGGAGGGCCTAGTGTATGCAGGTTTTTGCTTTTACCTTGTACAAGCCTGATGGAGTAGGTCAATAATTGGTTAGTATCTCCCCTCACCTGGCAGTCTAGGTCCTAATTATGCTCTAATTGAAGGGAAAGACCAAAAACCAGCATACACTAGGCCCTCCATGGAAGGGTTTGAGGACCACTGCATAAGAGTCTTGCCTGTAATGGAGAGGTTGCAGTCGTGTGTGTTTTAAAGAGACAGTGCAGAATGTTCCCCAATACATACTGTATCGCAATAGCATAAAACATGGGTTTCTTCACTATTAGTAAAATTTCAATAACACGTCACTTAAATTAATTAATTTGTCATTTCACACTGTTAATTTTCTGACTGTTAATACTGCTTCAGATTTGATGACCCCCTTAATATTACTATATATAATATTATTTTTTAGCAGTAAAATGACATGAATCCTAGTGTGAGTTTTGTCATATATCGTAATCCTAAAATTAACTTGCACTCCTAGGTTGCTATAACCAATCATTTGGCACAATTAAAACAAAATTCTGTTATTTTTTCTATTGAAAATGGAGGAAATAAAGCTCAAAATAGAGTCACTGTACCTGACCATTTGGCAGACTCAGTGTTCAAATATTAGAATGCTCTTACTACTGAGTTGTGGTTGTTTCAAACAGCTAGCTACTGTAGCTAGTTTCTTTATAATGTATGCACACTTAGCTACTGTAAGTCACTTTGGATAATTGTTTGCTAAATTACTAAGATGTAAATTTAGGTGTGATAATAATGTAGCAATCAGTGTGGATTTCTAACTTAGCTAAGAAAAAAATTAACTAGTGTTAAAAAGCAGCACGAAATGGATCAGCGGTAAGTCAGGAGGAAAAAGAATGAAGCATACGTTGAAAATAACACTGTCCACAGTCAAGCATGGTGGTAGCTCTGTGATGGTCTGGGGCTGATTTGCATCCTCGGGCACAGGAAACCTGCAGCGTGTGGAAGGTAAGATGGATTGAATGAAGTATCAGGAAATCCTAAGAGAAAACATCATGCCATTTGTGAGGAGGCAGAAACTTGGACATCATTGGACCTTCCAACAGGACAAAGCATACCTCAAAATCCACCAAGGCTTGGTTGCATAAGAAGTCCAGGAAGATTCATCAGCGGCCATCACAGTCACCTGTCTCAGCCCTAGATGTTATGCTGCAATAGTTTATGTGCCAGGGGACTAGGGTTTTTCTGTCCCTAGAGGCAGATTATATATTCATTTTGGGGTCAGAGCTGTATCAAGGTACTAGACCCAAGGTATGCCCACTCTAATGTTCCTGATGTCATGTTCATCCTAGGAGGACCCTAGAAACATGTGACAGGACCATGTGGCCTGATGACTCCTTCCTGTCCCCGTTCTGTGCCCAACCCGCTGCTGTGCTAGATCCCATGTCACTGCGGTGGATAATCAGGTTTCCACCTGCTGACGCCAGCTTTCATCTCCAGGCGGCTTCACGTTCTCCCTTCACAAGACCACTGAACTGTATTGATGCTACATAAAGACTATGGTCACAGCCCACCCATCAGATCTTCATTGCTGGACAATATTTGAACACTGATAAACAAAGTGACCTTATTACAATGGGCTGTGTACCTTCAGATCCCCCACCCGATACAGCCAGAAGAGGACTGGCTACCACCTTGAGTCTGGCCTCTCTCTAGGTTTCTTCCCAGCTCCCACCTACTAGGGAGTTTTTCCTAGCCACTGTGCATCACTTGTGTTTCTTGCTTCTGGGGGTCTCGGGCCGGGTGTCTGTCAAAGCACTTTGAGACAGCTGTTGTAAAAAGGGCTTTATAAATAAATTTGATTGAAATTCGATTGATTGACTTGAACCACATAGAAAATATCTGGTGGGATTTGAGGAAGACAGTTGTAGCACGCAAAGTCAAGAATATTACTGAACTGGAGGCCATTGCTCATGAGGAGTGGGCTAAGATTCCTCAGGAACGCTGCCAGTGGCTGGTGTCTGGCTATGCATCTTGTAGCAGGTCATAATAGCAAAAGGGTGCTCTACTAAGTACTAAAGATGCTTGCCATGAAGGGAATGAATAATTTTCAGACTGGGGATGTCATTATCAGTTGTATTTGCAGTTGAATATGGGGAATCCACGTGAAGCATTCCTTGTGTCCACATACTGTAGGCTATATGTGTTGCATTATGTCAACCTGAAGGCTCTGATCTGTTGCTGCAGTTGTTGTTCGCATACATTTCTTGGTGTATCACATGGACTTTAAATGCATCTGATTGTTATCCTTGACTTAAACATGTTGGGGAGGGGGGGATCAATCATAGTTAATTCTCCGCTTGAAATATCATATAGATGAGTAATCATATGTCTTAATCTGAAAGGTGTTTGCTTCCACTGCAATATAATTTCATGTTATTACGCATCAGAAGACATGGTCGGCTCTGCCTTTGATCTGGTCCACTCACCAGGAAGAACTAGATTAAAAGGTTCACCAAATCAAAATAGACTGCAAATTGGTTTTTAGTGGGGATGCTTAAGTCTAAAAAGTTACTTTATGCAAAGTGTGCAGCTGTCTCAAATATGTAACCTATATTTTTAAGATCTCATTACAAATGCTCTTCACAAACACACACATCCAAACTCATACATGCACAGTACAGTTACGCACGCACATCGATAAACACACCTCCCTAATCCGGTATTCTGAAGCATGACATGTTATACGCAGGCCTCACCTGTGACCGATTCTACATGTGGACCACAGTATATGAAATGAACAGATCCTTGTTCCTGTCACAGTGGGGGTCAAAGGGCAGCTGGCAGTTTGTATTAATGCAGGTCAGAGGGCTTACCATTGTGAAGTGAGCACAGAGTCTTGGAGTTTGTTAGCTGACAGGAGAGCTAGCTGGTGTGTTTGGAAGCACGTCCTATCTTTAAACAAGAGGATGGGCAGCGAAACTAGGCTGGAACCTGATCACAGACCAGCACCAGAGCAGCCCATTAAGCTTTTGGGTGATAAACAGCATCTGTTTAAAATGGGGGTAAGACCAGAGGACGACTGTCTCTCTTTCTCAGTATCACAGGCCTGGCACTCACCAAAAAGAGGAAGAAAGGGAATTTTCCTTTCCCTCCTCTCTGTCTGTCTTCTCTTTAGAGTTTTACACCCCTCTCTCGCTCATTACGGTCTCAAAGAGATGGACTTATGTACAATGAAAAGCTTGGGGCGGTGGAGGCGTAAAATCCAAAAAATTGGTTCATTTTGGGTCTAGAACAACTTTAAAGTGCAACAGTTCCCCAGCTGGGTCACACCAGTGACAAAAAAAGATTTACTGGTACATGTCCAGATAACTGAAGTCTGAGCTGTTATTCTGTTGCAAGAAACTTTCCTGTGAAACGTGGTGTGGTTAGTAACGCCATACCCTTATTAGAGATATCACTCAAACTCTAACAAAGGTAATACATGCTTCAATTCGTTGTAAGGTGTTCTTGGCTCATGTTCTGGCTGCGTGGAAATAATATTGCAACTTGTAAGCCCTATTGATGGTCTTTACTCTAATCACCTAGTGGAGTCAGCGCCCTGTTGTTCCTACACAGGGTCAACTCAGGATTCGTTTGCTCGGGGCTGTTTCAATAAGAGGCTCGGCATGCCCTCTACTGGACGAAACCCATCACACCATTCCACAAACAGATTTCTTTTTTAGTTATTTACAATGAATAAAAAAATGGTTTTATCTGAAAATGCCTAAACTGACACCGTTAATCAAAGTGTGCATTACATTTTCATAATCAAAATGAGCAGCTCTCTCTTATATACTGAAATAATGCTAAACAGCCTCACAGCAGTAGGTAGGTTCATATCAGGCCATGAGACGTCCTGAGGTGCTCTCTCTGTAAGTCCACGTACCAGTTGGGAGGAAAATGTGTTGTTTTGCAGCAAAGCCCAGTCAGCCTTCATTAGTGGACTTCTATCATGGTGCATTTACATTAAAGTGGCGAGGGATTTTGGCCAGTTGCCTTTTAAAATCCCAGACTAACTGCTTTTAACAGCTACTGTCAACTTTTAGAACCATAACAACAGTGGAATTAGATATTTTCTTTGTGTCTATACTACACTACGTGTGCCGTTGAACACTTTGTTTCGATTTTGCAGAAGCAATTTTACAAACAATGTTGTTCCAGATGAATTTTGTAGCTTGTTGCGAGAGAGTAAATTGGTTTTGAAAATATCTTTCTCCTTCTCAAGATGTATATACATTTACCAAAACGACATGCTGCCATAAATTGCAAATATAGCAATCAAAGGAACCCGACTGCCAGAGAAAAAGTGAATACAATCTACTTTATGGTTTTAGTTCAAAGACAAGACAGGACGTTATGTGTCTTTTAAACATGAGATCCTTAATGTTAAGGTGCCCCCACATCTATTTTTTAAAAATGACTGGACTGGACAAGTGTCCTGGAAAAAAATAACTATTGTAAAATGTAACTATTGTAACTACTGATTACCTCATAATGTTATAAAATGGTTATAATCCCAAATCGAAATAAGAAAAGATGAACACAATGGTGGAACAGAAAAAATAAAGTATAGGCCTCAACCAACACTGTTTATTTGGAAAGCATGACTGCAGTTAAGAAAAAATTATAAATACTTTGCTGTGTGTGGTTAGGCACTGTTGAGTTGATTTTTACCTTTGTTTGCTAATGTTTTGTGATTGCATTAAAAACAATTGCACAGATTTCTCTTATGATGAAAACAATGTTTTCTTTTTTTCTAAACAAAACACTCACCAGTGTGTTCTGTATTCATGGATGGCATTTACTGTTTTGCAAAACAAGGACTAAGATATGTGTCTCAGGTACAAAAACATAATCAGAAGTTCTGTAAATGTATTTGAGTATTTGATCATTGTTGTTTTGCTAAAGATACGTTTCAACACGGATCCAAAGAACGCTTATACGTGATTGAAAAGCCCTGTAAGTAAGCTCTGTTAGTGCCTTTCTGTATCGAAAGAAGTTTCTTAAAAATACACAAACAAACAAAAAAATCTAACTCCATGCCCATTTTTGGGAGGGATGTTTTTGACTTGACAGGGCTGTGGAGAAGGTGGTGGTTGGCCTTTGTTCCGGGCTTCTTCAGTGTGTGCCAAGCCTCTCTAAGCTGCGCCTATTTGAACACGCAATGTTAAAGCTCAGAGCAGCATGGGGGCCGAAAGAGGAGCAGATGAGAGAGAGAGCGATGAGTAGAAGAGCGAGTGGAAAGGGGAGTGATAGAGAGAGAGAGAGCCAGCGGGAAAGAGCGGGATTGCGAGGAGAGATAGAAAGAGAGAGAGAATGTCAAGCCACTACTCTGTGTATTCAAAATGAACACGACAGGAACTTGGTGCCTTGTTCCCTGCCTTTTATGAGTGTGACATGACAGCTGAGACAGGCTGAGAGGTTGACATACAGGCAGTAGTAAGTCATTTATGTTTACCAGAGAACCTCTTTCTATCTGACATGCAAATAAAATACTGTAGAGTACCCCGCAAACACGCGCTTCATTTTTACTTCCTCGGATTCCTCTAAATCAACATTACCGTACAAAAACAAAATGAAAGCAGATCAAATGCCTCTCTCAATAAGCAGTCAAATGGATGACTTCTAGACAAAGTCTGCTAAGTCTCGGTATCAACAGACATGTCATATAGTGGAATGAGGAATCTGGCACACGAGACTTATTAGGACACATCTCTACTGCTGGTATTAAGGAAGGCTCTCTGTCTGGTCACTAACGGAGGAACAGATGGTCACCTGGATTAATTAAGTCGATTAAATCAATTAATTCATCCCATTATGTAATTAGGAGTCTGGTGAAGGGGGAAGGGGTGGAGTCCGTGAGAGACAGCAGAGGTCTGGTTTACCATCTCTACACATGATACACACGTCCTCTACTACACACCTTCATGGCAATGTGATGGCAGCTGTCTATTTCATCTGTTAATCAAAGTTCCACGTAGACTTTGGTCTCAGACTCTGAGCGCACATTCAAATGAGAGTATATTCATAAAGAAATGGACTGTAGGTGACAGAAAGTTGTTGTTTTGTGTTGAGGTGTTTGAATACTAACTGACATCTCTGAACTGATATTATTCATTCTACGCCGCCTCCCCTGTAGTTTCACTAGAGGGCGCCCCAATGCCATGGTAGTAAATCCACTACACATGGTAAAAATACAAATATTGTCCTGTACTCCTACAATTTTGATTTGATATCAAACAATTACTAAAGCTTTTGGATTCTATCTTTAAAAGTATTTGTGTACATCCTGTTCAGGGTAACAAAAGTAATGAAACGGCTTGATGGGTGTTTTTCCAGTCAGGGTTTTAGTCTGAATTGTGGAAAGCACACATATTCAGAACTTTAGGCTTTCAAAAAACAACAGTATGGAACATCGCTTGAATGTGGTGTGCTCTGTAGTAAATGGCCGGGTTCTCAACGTAATGAAGAAACACAAACAAACAACAATCACTACAGGAGATACACTTTAAATTGCAAACCGCCATGACGGCCAGGCTTACAGAGGTCTGGCAAATGATCTTGTGGACAGAACAGCTTTAGATGCATTCAGCTCAGGGAGGTGTGAAGAAACTGCCCACAGTACACTACATCATCTGGCTCGTTTGCATAACTGCTGATGATAGCAACCACATTTGCTGTACAGAAACATCTTGTCTGCCAAAGTACAAGCAAATGCAATCAACAGCAGTTAAACATACAGCAAAACCCCAAATGTACACTATATATCCAAAAGTATTCTGGCCACGCCTACTAAGGATAGAAGGAAGAATATCAAAAATCTTGTGGAATGCCTTCAATGAAGAGTGACAGCTGTTATTGCCTCAACGGGGAGGTCAAATCCATATTAACGTCCATGGTTTTGGAATAGGATGTCCAACAAGCGCATCTGGGTGTGAAAGTCAGGGTTCCACATCATTTTGGGTATATTAGTGTATTTTCTAGGGCGAGCAACAGGAAAGTTCTTCACTACTCAGATTTAAATTCAATTTCAAATGGCTTTCAATTGTTGCAGATTAGAAAATGTCTGCTAATATAGCAGAGAATAGACCCAGTGTTTGGTGGGACAATGGCTGAAGACTTCGACAGTTATTGCATGGAGCCTAGCCTATATTGGACCTAATCGTAAACACAAGTGTTTCATTTGGAGTTTAAATAAAGTCTTAAATATTTTGGTGCCCTGAAATAGGGCACACTAAGATTTATAATATCATTTCTAGATGGTGAAAATACAATCTGAGAATCTCTAATTTCATCCTGAGTATTGTTTGATTCCGCATCCAAACTTTTTCAGTATAGAACGAGAAAAGGAAAAAATACTTACTCTCCCAGTAATTACAGAGGGGACTGTAGATCTGACTGAGACTGTGTTGATGGTGCTGCTGTAGGCTGAGCCCTGTGGTAATATAACATTAACATTTAATTATTTCATTTTTTAGGTAGTTTCTAATGATGAATCAAAAACACACCAGTTATAAGATGACAGGAGTTATACATTGGCAGTGGAGGTTGGATGTTAGAGAGTCAGAAATTCAGAAAATCTGAATCAGAGGTTAGCCAAAGAGATAGAGGTAAAAGAGTCATAGATTAGATGTTAGAGAGTCAGAAGTTAGATGTTATAGAGTCAGATGTTAGAGAGTCAGAGGTTAGATGTTAGATGTTATAGAGTCAGAGGTTAGATGTTAGAGAGTCAGAGGTTA
>JACXGM010039091.1:0-10630 GCA_016801145.1 Umbra pygmaea
GTGTGTGTGTATGAAAGGTACTATCAGCTAGGGCTGGGCGATATGGCCAAAAAATGATATCACAATATAAAATAGACAATTCTTCAATACGATATGCCTGACGATATATTGAAATATATATAGGACCTGCTGTGACTTGATTACATCAAAGTGTATAGTCTGCTGTATAAACAAAAACAATACATACAAAAAATATTGATTGAACATGTTATATTTCTGTTTAGGAGTTTCAGGTAAAACTGAACTACAAGCAATATGAAATACTCCTCATTTGTTGGATGTTTCTTTGTTTCAGAACAAAACCAGCTGTTATCGCGATATGTCGATATGGGATATTCTTCTCGATATTATTTTCAAAAACTCGATAACGATAAATATTGAATTATCGCCCAGCCCCACTATCAGCACCATCTCTGTTCCACAGGGAAGTGTGAATAGCATCATCTACTGAAGGAAACCGCATCTGAACCAGATTGACTCGTATTAGCCCTACTGTAACAACATATTTCACCAAACCCACACTTTGATGTCTTATGGCTTTTACCTCTTAGTTTGTTATTGGTGATCTTATTATACATTTCTCTATGGAATAGCAAAGAAGTAGTCCAATTGGCTCAGAAGTGATCCGAAGAAGCCGGCTACTCAGTCCTCCCTGGCTGAGCAAACACATCTTAGCTCAGCTCTACACCTCTCCTCTGCCTCCAGCAGCTGCACCAAAGCCCTGTGTGATGTGGAGCAAGACGCCTGCATACTAATGCAGCCGGGACAGGCTGCCTCTAAGCATACCAATGTACTAGCACTAGGTTGCCTCTAAAGCATACCAATGTAGGAGGACTAGGCTGCCTCTAAAGCATACCAATATAGGAGGACTAGGCTGCCTCTAAAGCATACCAATGTACCAGGACTAGGCTGCCTCTAAAGCATACCAATGTAGCAGGACTAGGCTGCCTCTAAAGCATACCAATGTAGCCAGGACAAGCTGCCTCTAAGCATACCAATGTAGGAGGAATAGGCTGACTCTAAAGCATACCAATGTAGCCATGACAATCTGCCTCTAAAGCATACCAATGTAGGAGGACTAGGCTGCGTCTAAAGCATAACAATGTAGCCAGGACAAACTACCTCTAAAGCATACCAATGTAGGAGGAATAGGCTGCCTCTAAAGCATACCAATGTAGCCAGGACAATCTGCCACTAAAGCATACCAATGTAGGAGGAATAGGCTGCCTCTAAAGCATACCAATATAGCCATGACAAACTACCTCTAAAGCATACCAATGTAGGAGGAATAGGCTGCGTCTAAAGCATACCAATGTAGCCAGGACAATCTGCCTCTAAAGCATGCTAATGTAGCAGAAATAAGCTGTTTCTAAAGCATACCAATGTAGGAGGAATAGACTGCCTCTAAAGCACACTAATGTAGCAGAAATAAGCTGCTTCTAAAGCATACCAATGAAAGAGGAATCGACTGCCTCTAAACCATACCATTGTAGGAGGAATAGACTGGCTCTACAGCATTCCAGTGTAGCAGGAATAGGCTGCCTCTAAAACATACCAATGTAGGAGGAATAGGCTGCTTATAAAGCACACCAATATAGCAGTAATAGGTTTCCTCTGAGACAGGCATATGCAGCAGGAACAAGTGCCTTTCCAGTGTCTTTATAGCAGTGCAAATGCAGCCAAAATAGGGTGCCTCTTAGACATGACAGAACAGCAAGGATATGGAGGCCTGGCTAGATGTCTACAGCAAATGGCTGGAGTGTCAGTGAACTCCTGGAGTATTGTGACTGTAGACAGATAGCGATGGAACACAATGTTTGCTTGTGTTGGCTCTTTTGTGCTGTGTTGCTCTGGTACGGTAATAGTTCTTTTGGGAGGATACAAGAGGTGGCTTATTTGCTGTAGTCAACTCTATTGGGCAGCTGCTTTTTCGTTGCTATTGCTTGGTGGTTCTAGTTGACGTAGCATCCCTATTTGGTAGGAAACTGTGTCTGATGATGTAGTTTTATCAGTATTGTGTGTCCATTGTTTGATTAGTCCATTGCATATGAATGTTTTATAATTGTGATCTTGCCCTAGTGGTGGTTCTTGTTCTCTACAGCTGCCTAATGGCCCGCATTTAGACATCCTCGCCTTTCAGGATCAAACAGGCATGGTGGTAGGATAGCCGGTCACCATAGTGATGGCATGAATATATGGAAGCCTGTTGTGAGAGTTCTGATTGGGAAACTGCTTATATTTAAGGCCAAATGAAAATCCCTGAATGAAGGGGAATTGCATTATTCTTTCCTATGAGAAGTAACGTCATGTTCATTAGACCCAGTTTCCTCCTGGAAGAACCAGCCGATTGGCACAAGGCTGCAGCGTGTGAAAAGTAAGGGTTACGTCATTGAGAGAAATGGATGTTGATCACACTCTGGAAACCAAAACAATTTGTTTTTATTCGTAGGTTTGCTTGTTTGCATTGGTGCTTCAATTTGGTGATGGAGGGTTTAGCTTTGGAAACAGTCTCAGTGACTGTTTTTGTTGGTGGACTCAGAGGAAACCTAATGGTGTTACAGGAAGCTTAGCAGGACCAGAGCATCCATCGCAAGACTCCCAGACATCCAGCCAGACCTCCAGACAGGATGGGTCTCCATTTCTTCTCCTCAGAATCAGTGAGTTCTATGTGGCCACAGAAGACATTTAAAGACCCCTACCCCAAAACCCTGGATAAAGACCCAGAGCCTCAGGCATCTCGTCCCCTGTGTGCTGATGCTGCTATGGTAATGAGCTTCAATATTCCATAGCAGCATTCCATGGGGACAGAATAATATAATTTATGAGGCCTTGGCATTGAACAGACAGGGCTGATAATATCTCTAAATTACATCTTACCCTACTTGCATGTGTTATCATGTGAAACCTAAGGCAGTGTATTTGGAATGGTAGGGACTAAGCTGGGTGAAATAATTTGCCATGGATTGTGCGTGTATGATGAAGGGTGCACTTTTTGTTGTTGCATGGTGTGAATGTGTTTTGTCTGACTTGGGGTACTTTGCATCTTTGTTTGACTTTGGTGAGTATATATGGTTTTTGGTGTGAATATGTGTTTGTGAATGCGTATTTACACACATAAAGGATGTGACGAGAGGCAGAATAAATCCCTCAAGGCAGCCTGAGGACTGCTCTGCTTTGAGCCACACTGAACCTCCTGCACAATGTCTGGGTGATAAGGGATTCTGTGAAACATTGCTTTGTAAAGTTATTACTAGGTTTATGTCTATGGTGTACTTGTGTGTATGTTTGTATACATTTCAGGCTCTGGTTTGCTGATGAGATGTGTGTGTTTATGTTGAGGTGTGTGTTCATGGTGAGGTATGTAGGTATGTGTTCATGATTGGGTCTGTGTGTTCATGTTGAGGTATGTGTGTTCATGATTAGGTCTGTGTGTTCATGGTGTGGTGTGTGTGTTCATGATTAGGTCTGTGCGTTCCTGTTGAGGTATGTGTGTTCATGTTTAGGTATTTGTGTTCATGTTGAGGTATGTGTGTTTATGATTAGGTCTGTGTGTTCATGTTGAGGTATGTGTGTTCGTGATTAGGTCTGTGTGTTTATGTTGAGGTGTGTGTTCATGATTAGGTCGGTGTGTTCATGTTGAGGTGTGTGTTCATGATTAGGTCTGTGTGTTTATGTTGAGATGTGTGTTCATGATTAGGTCTGTGTGTTTATGTTGAGGTGTGTGTTCATGATTAGGTCTGTGTGTTTATTGAGGTATGTGTGTTCATGATTAGGTCTGTATCTTTATGATTAGGTGTGTGTTCGTGTTGAGGAATGTGTTCATGTTGAGGTATGTGTGTTTGTGATTAGGTCTGTGTGTTCTTGTTGAGGTGTCAGTTCATGTTGAGGTGTGTGTTCATATTGAGGTATGTGTGTTCATGATTAGGTGTGTGTTCATGTCAAGGTATGTGTGTTCATGATTAAGTCTGTGTGTTCATTTTAAGGTGTGTGTTCATGATTAAGTCTGTGTGTTCATGATTAAGTCTGTGTGTTCATGTTGAGGTGTGTGTTCATGTTGAGGTATGTGTCATGTTGAGGTACAGTATGTGTGTTCATGATAAGGTGTGTGTTCATGTTGAGGTATGTGTTCATGTTGGGGTATGTGTAGTCATGATTAGGTGTGTGTTCATGTCGAGGTATGTGTTCATGTTGAGGTATGTGTGGTCATGATTAGGTATGTGTTCATGTTGAGGTATGTGTTCATGTTGAGGTATGTGTTGATGTTGAGGTATGTGTTCATGCTGAGGTGGGTGTGCATGATTAGGTCTGTGTGTTCATGGTGCGGTATGTGTGTTCATGATTAGGTCTGTGTGTTAATGGTGCGGTATGTGCGTTCATGATTAGGTCTGTATCTTTATGATTAGGTGTGTGTTTATGTTGAGGTATGTGTTCATGTTGAGATATGTGTGTTCGTGATTAGGTCTGTGTGTTCTTGTTGAGGTGTCAGTTCATGTTGAGGTGTGTGTTCATATTGAGGTATGTGTGTTCATGATTAGGTGTGTGTTCATGTCAAGGTAAGTGTGTTCATTTTGAGGTGTGTGTTCATGATTAAGTCTGTGTGTTCATGATTAAGTCTGTGTGTTCATGTTGAGGTGTGTGTTCATGTTGAGGTATGTGTTCATGTTGAGGTACAGTATGTGTGTTCATGATAAGGTGTGTGTTCATGTTGAGGTATGTGTTCATGTTGGGGTATGTGTGGTCATGATTAGGTCTGTGTGTTCATGGTGCGGTATGTGTGTTCATGTTGATGTATGTGTGTTCATGATTAGGTCTGGGTGTTCATGTTGAGGTATGTGTGTTCATGATTAGGTGTGTGTTCATGTTGAGGTATGTGTTCATGTTGAGTTATGTGTGGTCATGATTAGGTATGTGTGTTCATGGTGCGGTCTGTGTGTTCATATTGATGTATGTGTGTTCATGTTGAGGTATGTGTTCATGTTGAGTTATGTGTTCATGATAAGGTGTGTGTTCATGTTGAGGTATGTGTTCATGTTGAGGTATGTGTGGTCATGATTCGGTCTGTGTGTTCAGGGGGCGGTATGTGTGTTCATGTTGATGTATGTGTGTTCATGATTAGGTCTGTGTGTTCATGTTGAGGTGTGTGTTCATGTTGAGGTGTGTGTTCATGTTGAGGTGTGTGTTCATGTTGAGGTGTGTGTTCCTAAACACTCCTAACTTCCTCTCTCCTCTTGGATAGTTTTCACTTTTGTGCCAGGGGGCACGTGTGGTCCAGGGTCAGGAGCTTTGAACACTACACCCAACCTTTTCTCTTCTGGGTAAAGAGAGAAAAACTGAACCTGTGACTCATCTGGTTTAAGCTGTTTGGTCTTTTCAGACAAGTGTTGTACCTATAGGTCACTGTTCAGGAAGCTCAAATCAATGTTTGTTATGACTGCTCCTGCGGCATTCTTATGTATCCTATAAAATAAATAAGCTGGAGAGGATGTTATTTTAGCCTTTTTATTCTCTCGTCTCTCTAAAAGTATTTCAATCAAATTCAAATGCTTCAAACTGAGTGTGATGTGTTTCAACACTCCAGCAAAGTCCATGTTTTGTATTCTTTAAGTAGTTGGCAGTTGTCAATCATTTTGGTGTGTCATTATACTTTGTTTTATGGGTAAGTTGTAGAATATAGTGCAATAATGTTTCTTCCATTCTGGGTTGACCAGCTTTCAGCTAGCATCCATGAGGAAGTGGTCCTGGATGTCAACAGTGCCTGGTGTGGTTGTGTCAGTATGAGGATGAAACAACAACATCATCTGTTTCCCCTCATTCAGACCACTATGCGAGCTGGGGAAATGTTATTTAGCATAGCGTGACATCTTTCTTTACACTCACTTCAACTAACAGGGCTATGGGGTTGTTCTCAGACCCAATGGACGACGGGTAGTCTATCTGGGTTTGATGATGTCGCAGGGTACTCATGGACAGGTTTTGCTCATGGTTTGCATGCCAAGTGTCTTCTGTCATGATCATTTTTGCCCCCATCACAGCTCTGTGCACATCGATGCCCACACAGTCAAAGGACTTGCACAAAAAAATGCAGAACAATGCTTATTAGATTATAAATTATATTGGGAAAATATGTTATTTGAAATGGAGTAAATATTTGTTGGCGTATTCATGCTCAGGGAAGCGTTCTCTGTCCTGGAACATGGATATATTTACACCACACTCAGGCTATATCAACGGTAATTGCAAGCCACATGTTTATAACATTAACCTGATTGACGAACAAACTAGTTCCTGTTATTCAATCCTAGTAGAAATTCCCTGTCGTAGGTCAGTTAGGATCACTACTTTATTTTATGAATGTGAAATGTCAGAATAATAGCAGAAAAATGATTTGGGTCAGCTTTTATTCCTTTCATCACATTCAGGGCCGTAGCCAGGGTTTAACGTAGAAATTAGTGAGGTCCAGATTTTTTTTGTACAGTAATTCACACCTAAACACAACCAAAATAAAACACTACTGTCCAGAGGCGATTTAGGATTTGGCTGTTTTGGGGGCTTAGCCCCCAATGACAATGTGCACATCCAGTAATTCATTAGATTATTTGATGTTAAATTCACCAAAAAACCAATACACCACAAGTGTGCGCGCTCTTAAACTATTGTACTAACATTACTGACTGTATGCCAAGAAATAGGGGTCTACATTTGTTTAAATATGTGTCAAATAAGGTACCAACTAAAGGTTGTAATAAGATACCAGCTACTGTATGCTTTCATGAAAGGAAAAATCTAAAACTGAAACCGAAAAATGAACAATATTAGTGCTTGAAAGAAGAAAATATAATCATCATTTAATCAGGAACATAGTTTTGGGTGGATATTGTGGGCAGTACAGCTGCTGTTAAGGTTGTGAAACACAGAGGCTATTTATCTTGTCTTAACTACCTGCTCACTCTCTCACCTGGTGCTTGGGCTATCCACTTGTGGCCTCTCTATTCCTCTCTCTTTCAGTTCACCAGTAGACACTCCCTCTCTTTATTTATACTAACAATAAAAAAAACATTTCACTTGACTATAAAACAAAAATGATGTAAAAGGGGACTCAGGACAGGATTAAACAAACCTTTATCAATATCCTTGGTAAGTGTCCTGACTTTGTAAAAGGGTGTAATATGTGTCAAAACATATGCTTCCACCTGTATCAACTAGTTGTAAAGATAACATCCCTATAATACATGTAACATTTCATAATTCCTGTAATGACAATAGCTTGTTCCAACATCTCTTGATATACAGTATTCCAGTCTACTATAATTCATGTAACATTGTATCATTACTGCAATACCAGCTTGTTTCCACATCCCTTGCTTTATTCCAGTCTACTTAGAATTGGTTACTTGTAGGCCTACATCTGGTCGAACAGGGGTCTCTAACCCTGGTCCTGGAGTTTCCGTCCTGTAGGTCCACTCCAACTGCACATAATGTAGCCTCATTCAGCTTATCAACCATCCAATTATTAGAATCAGGTGTGCTAAATGAGGGTTGGAGTGATTGGAGATGCCTGGTCTGAGAGGGAGGCAGCGGGGCAAATGTAACAAAGGGACGTGATCACTCTCTGATCTGACTCCAGTGCTCTCTCCCTCTTCACAGTATATCATCCCACTCTCTCTCATCTGTGCCCACTCCCTGTTTCCTGTCTCCTGTATCCTGTCTCATGTTGCCTTAATCCAGGGTTAACCCTACGAGGACCAGAGCCTGCTGGTTTTCTATCCTACCTCATCATTAATTGCACCCACCTTGTGTACCAGGTCTAAACAAGTCCCAGATTAGAGAGTTGCAATGAAAACACGAAGTGGAACTGGCTTCGAGGCCCAGAGTTGACTATCCCTGCCCTAATAAGTGGTTCTTAAATCTCTCCTGGGGACCCGCAGCCATTTCACGATTTTGTTGTTTCCCTGAACTATCCCACCTGAAACAAGGAGCCAAGTGCTTGATAATGAGTAGATACATGTATTAATTTGTGCTAGCTCATGTATACATCAAATACATGGAATGGTTGTCTGTCCCCAGGAGAGATTTAAGAACCATTGCCCTAAATAACTGTATCCCAGTCCACCAATGAGTTTAGCCAGTTACGTCAGCATACATCTGTCAAAAACAGTGGTTGCAACACCTCTCTTCAAGTACCCCCAGCCAGCCTTGTATTTGAACTACCCCTAAGCTTGCACACCTGATTCAACTTGTCTAATAATCAACAAGTTATTGATTAGTGGATATGGTATACTGATTCTGGGCTACAGTAAAGTTGTGGCCCATTTAGGGGTATTCGAGGAGAGATTTGGGTACCAATTGTCTAGGAGGTAGGGAAGTTAGAAAGGAGAAAATATTTTTGTGGGCAGCACTCATTTTGGGCAATACAGATCAGTATTCAGACATTTAGAGTCCTAATTAAAATCTTCCTCTTGGCATTCTAGTCACCATATCTTCACTATCTGTTCACTCACCTGGTTCCTGCTCTCTCTCACACACCTGTGGCCTCCATCCTGCTTTCCCCCATCTCTCTCTCTACTGACAAGCATAAACAAATCATTCTACTTAACTAGTAGAAAGTTATAAGTGCGAAAAATCCACACCATTCAACAAAATGTGTCATATTCAAATACACTGAATACCTTTACTAGTTGGAAAAGGGTAAAATTATAATGGGTGCTATCGAAGTGGGCAATGAAGTCAGAGCCACTGCATGTAAGAAACTGTTGTCAGACTACTGCTATTATCTATGCCCATGTTTGACTAGAAACTACTTTTGTATATGCATCTATGGAGAAAGATACATTTCTTTAGGATAGCACCTAAAGTACAAACTTTTTGTCCACTTTCAAGTGAACATTCGTGAGAGACTGTCAAGTTAACTTTAGCTAGCTAACATTAGCTGTTTTACAAAGTTGCAGTGGAATTAGTTACTAATTTGGCCCTTCTCAGTCGCTCAAATCCTTATGCTTGCCCATTTGGGGGTGTGCCTGGTCTGCAGTGGTCAGTACCTATGAAAAGTGGTCCAAGGAAGGAAAATCTGTGAGTTGGAGGCCATTGCTCCTGAGGAATAGACTAACATTCCTCAGGAATCCTGTCGGAGGCGGGTGTCTGTCTATGCATCTTGTTTGCAGCAGGTCATAACAGCAAATGGGGTACTCTACTAACTACTAAAGATGCTTGCCATGAAGGGGTTGAATAATTTTGAGACTGGAAAAGTCATTTTCAGTTGCATTTGCAGTTGGATTTGGGGAATACACTTGATGTCGTCATTGTGTTGAGCTATTTCTTATTCTTTAATACTATGAAATGGACTGGCTGAATTCATGTACATGCCTACAGTATGATATAGACTGGCTGACTTCAAATGTATCTGTCTACACTATCCGTGCTACTTAGTTTTTTCAAATTATTACGTATTGTGTTCTTTTATTTTTTATTTTTTTCCTGTATGTTCATAGACAATTCAAGTAAGCATTTTTTTAAATGGCCATACCTTGTGTATCCTGCATATACCGGTACAGGTTTGACAAGTAAAATAATAACTTAGACCCTACCAATTATACAAAGAAGCCTTCTTTTAAAAGATGAAATGAAAAATTAACGGCATATTTTTTTTCAGTTTGAGGAAATGTTGTCCCTGTTTAAAGAGTAAAACTGGTTCACTTGTCCCTGTTTTTAGAGTAAAACTGGTTCACTTAGACACACACGTCAGACACACACACATCCAGTAGACACACAGAGCTAACAGGCCGGATACAGAACCACTAAGGGGCCAGTTCTACTGGAGCCAGGTGTCTGGATTTTATAGCCTCAGCATGAAAACAATGATTGCCTCGCCTGTGTACTAAAGAGTAGAACAGAGGGAGGAAGCCAGAGATGAGGGAAAAAGAGACAGACAGACAGACAGACAGGGTTGGTGAGTCTTTATAATGTAATTCCTAAGCCCTGAGAGGTACAAGTGAAGAGAACATAAAACCATGATTTTCCTCAGGGGTTTCTTAAGATGGGTACCATATAAATCAGACACTGCATAGTTAAATACACTTTAATTCATATATTGTTACAGTAACCAGGTTCTCAAGGTATTTTCAGTGAACAAATTCAAAATGAAGTTGTACTGGCAGATTGGCTGTCTCTGGAGCCTCACGTTGTGGCTCTGGAGGAGTGGTAGCAGGCTGTCATTGCTCAGACCGTTGCTCAGGACTCTGCAGCCTTCTCTTTGGCTGTCTTCCTCCCACAGGACAGTGGAGAGGGCATCCTGATTTGCTGGGGCAATGCTACATGAAAGATGACTGGTAACAGTGTCGCAGATCTGTCCTGAGCTTCATCTCCTTTTAATTATTTTGCTTTGTCCCAGAGCTACTTCTACTGTGACAATAACCTGAATAGAGTTAGCTGGACCAGTTAGAGCAGGGATGTCAAACCGGTTCCACGGAGGGCCGAGTGTATGCTGGTTTTTGGTCTTTCCTTTCAATTAGAGCCCAATTAAGAACTAGACTGCCAGGTGAGGGGAGATCTTAACCAATTAGTAACCTATTCAATCAGTCAGGTACAAGGTAAGAGCGAAAACCTGCATACACTCGGCCCTCCGTGGAACCGGTTT
>JACXGM010039092.1:0-10605 GCA_016801145.1 Umbra pygmaea
GAGAAAGTGGTAGCAGAGCAGCTTACTACTTTCTTAGAGATAAATGATATTTTTGACAAATATCAGTCGGGTTTTCGTAAAAGACATTCTACGGAAACTGCACTGGTGAAAGTTTCAAGTGATATTTTGATGTCAGCTGATTCTGGGAAGCATACAGTGTTAGTTTTGTTAGACCTTACATCTGCTTTTGACACTATTGTTCACAATGTTATGTTTAATAAACTTCAGGATCTATTAGGGATATCTGGATCAGCTCTGAAATGGTTCTCATCTTACCTTACTGGTAGAAGCTTTAGTGTTTTTATAAATCAGAACATGTCAGATACTGCAGGTTTATTGAGTGGTGTTCCTCAGGGTTCTGTCCTGGGGCCGATTCTTTTCCTTCTGTATATACTCCCTCTAGGCCAGATAATAAGCCAGTTTCAGGATGTCTCTTATCATTTGTATGCAGATGACATCCAGTTATACTGTTCTTTTAAGCCTACCGAGTTATATAAACTGTCATCTTTAACCAACTGTCTGAGTAGCATCAAGCAGTGGCTAAATGACAACTTTTTAATGCTGAACTCAGCCAAGACTGAAACTTTAATCTTTGCCCCTGAGCAGAGCATCCCTCAGATAAAACAGCATATCGGTGCCTTAGGATCATCTGTTCAGCTGAGTCTCAGGAGCTTAGGTGTTGTTTTTGATGCGGCAATGTCTCTGGAGAAACACTTGAAACAACTTATTAAAAACTGTTTCTTTCAATTAAGGAACATTTCTAAGATAAGAGCCTTGGTGTCAAAAGACGAGTTGGAGATGATCATTCATGCTTTTGTCTCGTCTCGTTTAGACTATTGTAATAGTCTTTTTATCTGCCTTAATATGAAAGATCTTTGTCGTCTTCAGACTGTCCAAAATTCTGCTGCTAGGCTTTTGACCCACACAAGTAAAAGGGCACATATTACTCCAGTTTTAGCTTCACTTCATTGGTTACCAGTGAAATGTAGAATGCACTTCAAGATTTTGGTTCTAACTTTTAGAGCCCTACAAGGTCAGGCACCCCCATACATCTCTGACCTGATACAGCTGCGTACGTCCTCACGTAGTCTGAGATCAACAGGCCAGAGACTATTAGTTGCCCCCCTTACACATTTTAAAACTAGTGGGGACTGTTCATTTCAAGGTGTGGCACCCAGGTTGTGGAACGCTTTGCCTCCTTCCATACGCTGCTTGGATTGTGTGGAAAATTGTAAAACCCAGTTGAAAACTCTGCTTTTTAAAGAGGCTTTTGACTAGACTGTAGGGTGGTTAGGCTGGTCTAATGTGTATGTGTGTTTAATTTGATTATGTGCTGTCATTTATTTATAAGAGTTGTGAATTCTTTCTTTTGTTGTGAAGCACTTTGTGATTTTTATCTGAGAAATGTGCTATACAAATACATTTTACTTACTTACCTACTTACTTACTTACTTACTCATTAATTATTCAAAGGCAATTCAAACTAAGTTGTGTGCGGCAGTCGGGCAGTCTTGTATCAGACCAATGCCGCCGCCCCCCCGTCATCTGTTATGTTAATAACCGTCATCTTTGACCAACGTCATAACCGTCATCAACAATTCTTAAACTGGCACACCCCTAATTGAAATATGTAAAATGCTAGTATAGTACAGTTAATAAAGTCTGGTACCATGGTTTTTCTCATTACCCATGTAATGCACATCCCTAAAATCTAATCAGTGACATTTACATAGGCTTTATCTGTCCATTAGCTGTATCTCTGTGTCAACATTGTTGGGTTATTTCTTTCTTTCTTTTGGTGTCTTGTTGTGCCACACTCTGTGTGTGTGTGTGTTATTTTTCATAGTCTTTTGACTGGTTTCTTTAATGTGCTAAGCTCAGTTACTCTTATATTCTACACTCTGTATGTATACTCATCTAAATATGTATTTCTATATTAAGCAAACAAGGAAAATGAGTGCTTCTTCTGGGTAGTAATTGAAAAAATTCCAATGAGGTGCTCATTGGTGCAGGGGTCATCCAATCACATGAAAACATGAAAGACCAAGCCACTCAAGTCGAAAATATTATTTTAAATGGCCTTTAATAATATGGCGAATGCAAAGCAAATAGTAAAATACACACCCCCGCGTTGCGGCACACAGGCCTTCTTCCGGATGGCTCTATTTATATATGTCTAAGTGACAATTGTGTATGAAAATTAGCAAGCTGAAAAATGTTAATAAGTAATAACCCTTTTAAATAAAGGTAATAAAAGTGAACACCATACTGTACTCTGGCAGATCTTCATGCCCATTTAATGAGGCTTTGTTTTCTGTTTGCATAGTCCAACTTCTTTTTGTCTCTTTCTTTATACACACAGTACATATATAAAGCTATACTTTCTGTTTAATTGTGTTTCCTTTCTCTCTGCTCATACTTCTCTTTCCTTTCTCATCCTCTTCCTCTGAATGCAGTTTATGACCTACAAGAAGGGGATGGTGCCCCTGAGGACGGAACAGTTTGGTGAACGTGTGCAGTTTGTGGGTAATCTGGAAAAGAACGACTTGTCCATCAGCTTGTCTGATGTGCAGATTTCCGACGAGGGCTTCTACCACTGCTACGTCCGCAACCCGCCTGACCGCATCCAAGGGCACGGCACCATCAACATGGTTGTCGTCACAGAATGTAAGGTCAATGGCAAGGAAAGATATGGGGGAATAGAGAGGGCTAATTAGAGAGTCAAAGGCCAAGGCAAGGCCAATGGAAAGGACACAGGACATGGCAGGGCCAATGATTCTCACAGTATACTGAATTACTGGACATTTTATAAAGTAAATCTGTGAAAGGTTGTTCCTTCCTCCATTCCATCTGATCCATCATGGCATTATACTGTATGTGCCATTCATCAATCTACTCGCAAATCAATACATCCACTTTTCTGGTCAGTTGTGTGTTTTGCTCTGGTCTTACTCTCAAACATCCTTTGGTCAGAAGGTGATAACTCAACACCATAAAGCTTTCATGTTACTGATAAATGCCCCAAAACCAGCTCACCTCAGCATTGCAGTCAGACATACATTTGTACTGACATGTGCAATAGGAGCGCACCTGCACCTCGAAAAGTCTGCCTCACATTTAAATTGAATTTCTTAAAAGAAGCTGTTATCCAGGCTCCCCTCAGATCTGAGTTAGATCATACGATGTTTCTAGTCCATGAAGTGTAATTTATTTTGTTACTGTATGTATTTGTATGTATGTTAGTGTCTTGTCCATTAAGGACATTTTCCTCAGACTTTCCTCAGAAAATTGTAGCATTTCACTACTAGATGCAGAATATATCGACTATTCAGTCCTTATCTCTCCACTCTTTTTCCCTCCTCTTTACCCACACAGTGCCTCCCCCACGGGACTCGACCATAGCGGTGGCCATTGGGGCTTCCGTGGGTGGGGCATTGGCGCTGCTTATCCTGTCCATGGTGGTGGTGAAGTGTATTCGGCGCCACAAGAAACAAGAGCTCATCTCTGATGAGCAGAAGATAGAAGAGGAGGGTAAACTGGACCCAGAGGGGGGCGCCGAGGATGGAACCAAGTGAGAATCCCCGTGTTGTGAACTTCTACTCAGTCTGTGCTAAACATTCATCTACAGCCTTGATTATTCTATTGTGCTGAGTCACTTGTGGCGTGCCTTTAAAATAGTTCTCCTTTCAATATTAATTATTGGCACATTTAAGTTCCCTCCACGCCCATTGTAAATGGTAATGGTAAATGGCCACCAAAGCGCTTTACATTGCCTCACACTCACCCATTCATTCACACATTCATACACCGTCGGTGTCAGCCATGCAAGGCGCCAGCCAGCTCGTCGGGAGCAGCTGGGGTTGGGTGTCTTGCTCATGGACACCTCAACACTTGGTCAGGAGGACCCGGGGATCAAACCACCAACCTTCCGATTGCTGGACAACCTACTTGACCCACTGAGCCACTGCCGCCCCTACTTTTTTATTGTACTGCAACATTCTCTTTGCTTTAGATTGATACAGTAGATAGATTGATCTTGCCATTCGACTCTGGGCGTGGATGTTACAGCTAAAAATGTTCTTCTGATTTAAACCGCTCATTTGTAGCTCAAAATCAGGCATCATGGAATGCAATGTACGAATATGTTTTAGACAGTGGGACAGTAAAGTCAAATTTACTATATTTGCTTTACACTCAAAGCATATGAAAATACAATTCAAAGATGAATATGAAGCGAAAGTACAGACTGTCACCTTTAAAGGAAAACTCCAGACCCTTAAACACCCCAAAGTTGTTGTGCCGGTCATTTGTCTGACATGACAGTCACTAAATACACTTCTCAATGCATTCTGTAATTCCCAAATTGGCCACCATAAGTTTCAAAATTTTGCTAAAATTATGTTTTTTTACATAATTCTAGTGATTTTTCAAAACAACAGCTCGATACAGGGGAGGCGTTCAATTGACTTCCTGATCTTTATTTGTCCCGCCCTTGAATTGAATTAATTGAAGAATAAAACTTCCAAAGTGATTTTGAGAATACTACATATTGCGTCCTTCCTTTTAAATAGGTACGTAGCTAAATACGAAGAGTTAGAGCAGGATTATATTTCTAAAATGGCAGGTGCAATTCACGAAATACCTGAAGAGCTGCAGAATTTCAACTTTGATCACGTGTTATTGAATGATAATATCAAACCATGCATGTTTGAGCTGGAATACAGTGAGGCAAAAATATGGCAAATGCAGGAACTTATCAGGTGACTCAAACTCCTGCTATGGTTAGTGGCCATTGGTGGAGCTATTGAACTCGCAGTGGTGGTGTTTGTAAACTACCTAGCAATGGCAACAGAGACAAAAAAAGCTTGTGGCAAAGAGTGGGACAGGGCTACATTTTTGCTTATAACCATCTCCAGCCAAGAAGATGATTGCTATGTTTGTTAGATCACCTGAGTTTCACATATGGAAACCTTCAGTATGTGGAAAAATCTACAATTTATTTCCAATCTGGAGTAGGTGAGATGCGAACATTTAAAGTGGCCAACGATTCATCTCTCAGTAGCTACTACATTATTAATGCTGCGCTGAGGCAGCACCTATCCTATCCAACAAGCTGGAGCATGTGGGCTAAGCATGGTAAGCTTGGCAATGAAGCATCTTCCATGCATTTAGCCATGTTTCGGGCATTGTCTCATAGTATAACGTACCCTTTTTTATATTCCATTTTTGGAACATGTACTTGTATACCACTGAAAGAGCTGCAGCAGAATGACAGCCTGGGAATTGAAGTCATCATCAAAAAACTGAGCGCTCAAACTTAGCATTGACATTGAGCATACATCTGATCTCCAAATATCACTTCTAGAACTGATTGACATAACATCAGTACCCTGTCAATGTGTGATTTCACATTTTGGTATAGCTCTGACAATCAGCTAAATGTATATGACTCTGAAGATAATATGGCGGCTTCATATGCACTATTAGCCCACGGAATCCCAGGTCTTCGACCACACTAAAAGGGCTGGTCGTCAAGTTAAATAAACTGAATTATTTTTGTTGTGATCGCTTTGGCTTTTTGACTATCGCGGCTATACATTTAGGTTTTCTATATAGTTGCCCTTATTGTTGGCTGAGCCATGGTGGCTCTCGGGACTTAAGCTAGCTTTGCATACTGCTTATGCTCTTCGACGTAAGTGTTGTTGGGATAGCAAAGAAAGTCAAGTTTTAAATCGGAGATGATATGGCCATGGGGGAGAATGTAGATTATGAAGAATAGGGGACCAATAACAGAGCCCTGGGGGACCCCCTGGGTGACTGCAGTTATTTCCAATTTGTGGTCACTGAGGGAGATGTAGTGAGTGCGGTTGGTGAGATAGACATGCAGCCAGGAGAGTGCAGTTCCCTCAATACCCAGACACCCGAGCCTGGTGAGGAGGATCTGGTGGCTGTCAAAGGCGGCACTCAGATCTAGGAGAATCAGGATGTTGAGGGCACCAGTGTCAGCAGAGACAAGGTGGTCAGTCACAACTTTGAGAAATGCAGGCTCTGTACTGTGGAGTGGATGGAATTCAGACTGAATTTTAAATAGTAGTGACAGCAGCAGTTTTGTAGAAGGGACAGTGCAATGGGTGAGGGAGAGGTTGACAATGCATGTGATGTAGAGACAGAGTGCAGGCAGGCACGATTTAATGAGAGCTACAATAATGAGATCCAGGTTTTTAGAAAACAGTATAAGTTTGGAGATATAGGCAGAGTACCTGAGGGTGGATATACGGAGGTTGTGTGGAATATACAGGGTGTGACTTCATGTTATTGATGATGTTGGAAAAGTAGGAGGACCTGGCAACATTACACCGTGTTCCAAATTATTATGCAAATTATATTTTACAGTGATTTTCCTAAATAGTCAATGCAAATGACAGTCAGCACAATTTTCAAGTCACCAAACATTAGGTTATAAGTCGAATTTCATTGAATTTTCAATGACATCAGTATTTTTTAATAAATTCTCAAACTCAAAACGCACTGTTCCAAATCACACTGCTCAAAAAAATAAAGGGAACACTAAGATAACACATCCTAGATAAGCATGAATGAACTAATCGTATGAAATACTTTCATCTTTATGTAGTTGAATGTGCTGACAACAAAATCACACACAAATTATCAATGGAAATCAAATTGATCAACCCATGGAGGTCTAGATATGGAGTCACACTCAAAATCAAAGTGGAAAACCACACTACGGGCTGATCCAACTTTGATGTAATGTGCTTAAAACAAGTCAAAATGAAGCTCAGTAGTGTGTGTGGCCTCCACGTGCCTGTATGACCTCCTTAAAATGCCTGGGCATGCTCCAGATGAGGTGGCGGATGGTCTCCTGAGGGATGTCCTCCCAGACCTGGACTAAAGCATCCACCAACTCCTGGACAGTCTGTGGTGCAATGTGGCGTTGGTGGATGGAGCGAGTCCCAGATGTGCTCGGATTCAGGTCTGGGCAAGAAGCGGGCCAGTCCATAGCATCAATGTCTTCCTCTTGCAGGAACTGCTGACACACTCCAGCCACATGAAGTCTAGCAATGTCTTGCATTAGGAGGAACCCAGGGCCAACTGCACCAGCATATGGTCTCACAAGGGGTCTGAGGATCTTATCTCGGTACCTAATGGCAGTCAGGCTACCTCTGGCGAGCACATGGAGGGCTGTGCACCACCCCAAAGAAATGCCACCCCACACCATTCCTGACCCACCGCCAAACCGGTCATGCTGGAGGTTGTTGCAGGCAGCAGAACGTTCTCCGTGGTGTCTCCAGACTCTGTCACGTCTGCCACATGTGGTCAGTGAGAACCTGCTGTCATCTGTGAAGAGCACAGGGTGCCAGTGAAGAATTTGCCAATCTTGGTGTTCTCTGGCAAATGCCAAACGTCCTGCACAGTGTTGGGCTGTAAGCACAACCCCCACCTGTGGACGTCAGGCCCTCATACCACCCTCATGGAGTCTGTTTCTGACCTTTTAATTGGACACATGCACATTTGTGGCCTGCTGGAGGTCATTTTGCAGGGCTCGCAGTGCTACTCCTTGCACAAAGGCGAAGGTAGCGGTCCTGCTGCTGGGTTGTTGCCCTCCTATGTCATCCTCCACGTCTCCTGATGTACTGGCCTGTCTCCTGGTAGCGCCTCCATGCTCTGCGCACTACGCTGACAGACACAGCAAACCTTTTTGCCATAGCTCGCATTGATGTGCCATCCTGGATGAGCTGCACTACCTAAGCCACTTGTGTGGGTTGTAGACTCTGTCTCATGCTACCACTAGAGTGAAAGCACCACCAGCATTCAAAAGTGACCAGAACATCAGCCAGGAAGCATAGGAACTGAGAAGTGGTCTGTGGTCACCACCTGCAGAACCACTCCTTTATTGGGGGTGTCTTTCTAATTGCCTATAATTTCCACCTGTTGTCTGTTCCATTTGCACAACAGCATGTGGAATTGATTGTCAATCAGTGTTGCTTCCTGATTGGAGTGTGATTTCACAGAAGTGTGATTGAATTGGATTTACATTGCATTGTTTAGGTGTTCCCTTTATTTTTTTGAGCAGTGTATATCAGGAAGTCAAAAAATGCCTCCCTTGAATTTAGCTGTTGTTTCGAAAATGTTGCGGTGATGTCACTGGAATAATTTCTACTCACTTACGGTGGTCCGAGTTGGGAATTACAGAACGCGCTAAGGTGTTTTTAGTGCCTGTCATGATGGAAACATGACCGGCACAACGATATTGAGCTGTTTAGGGGTCTGGATTGTTCTTTACTAGTGATTGAGGTTGTACACATCCAATGATTAAATCCATTATTTAGGAAAATGTAAAAAATAATTTTGATTGCAACTGTTTGTTTCTCCTTACTAGTTCAGCTAGTTAAGTCAGCCGATCAATTTACGAGAAATTCCGAGAGGATGGACGATCAATCCAGACTACTTCTGAATTATACTTCTAAATTAATTATACTGCTGCCATCATTTGTTGCATATGCTTTGGATCATCTGCTGTTCTTCTTTTTCTCCACATGTTCCCATCACTTTGATAAAGGTTTATCTTCATCTCATCTGCACATACAACTCAAAATATTATTGACATCTTTACATTTTAACAAATGCATCTCAAAGTGTAGCCTTTTTAATTCTGCTATGAATCACACTTTTTCCCCAGCATTCTGGATGATGTTGGTAATTTCACTGACACTTATCAATGACATTTTCCTGTCATTAACTGCTGTTGTTTTTCTTATACAGTCTGGTCAATGAGGAAGACACCTTTTTTTTCAGGGTATAGTTACCCTTTTTTAGCACCCAAATGACTTGCTTTTCTTTCATGTCTTCATGTTGAAATATGCATACTGACACAAACAAATGCATGGTCCAAAGACAAAAGCAAAGGATGGAACTGTGTCTACACATTCACAGCTCTTTTATGTGTGAACAGTCAATGCAACAGGAAACACCTGATCAATTAGAAACCCCTGTGAGCCAAATGTCCCAATACAGATTGTTGCATTAAATGGGAGGATACTATTTAGAAAGTGTTGTTATTCTTAGTTGGTAAACCATATACAGTGGGCTCCAAAATTACTGGCACCACCGACTGGAATTGCACAAACAATACTGTGAAAAATATTGACATTACAATTAAAGAGAAAAACTCAGAAGACCAACATGTAAGAAATACTGTACTTTGTACTACTGTGTTTCACGGAAACGTGGCTGTGTGGAGCTATACCGGACTTTGTTATTTACTAGCCAGCAGCATAGTGCCCTGTATTCCACTGCTGGTTCGCTTCTAAAGCTAAACAGGGCCGGCCTGGTTAGTCCCTGGATGGGAGACCATTGCTGCTAGAAGTGATTCCTGCTGGGAGTGGTGTTGGAGGGCCAGTAGGGGGTACTCTTCCCTCTTGTCTAAAGATCAGTCCCAATTGCCCAGGGTAGTAATGGGGACATCTGCCCTGCGTAGGGTGCTGTCTTTTGGATGTGATTTTAAACGGGTGTCCTGAATCTCTGTGGTCATTAAAATTCCCATTGCACATATCGTAAGAGTAAGGGTGTTAACCCCGGTGTCATGGCCTAAAGTCCCAACCAGGCCTCACTTCAATCATGGCCTCCTAATAATCCCTCTCCTTCCTAATTGGCATATATAACTACTCACCTCTCCACCCAATAGTTTATGTGTGTTGATCGTTCTGGCGGGAAATGTCTGCCGTGCATCACCAAAGTGGGTGCTATACATTTGTGGTGGAAGAGGTGGGCTTTCCCCCTCACTGTGTAAAGCACTTTGGGTTCCTTGAAAAGTGCTATATAAATTAAATTATTTATTACATTGTTATTACTTCCCTAGTTTTATAATCTTTAATCTGGACCAACACAAAGATCTCTCGGGCAAAACGAAACAACAGCTGGGAAAATTTAATGTCAGTTATCCTAGAGTACTTTTTTCCTGACCCTTTTTATATCAAAATTGCAAGGCCTCCTACAGCCCATGGGAAATCACATAATTTATTCTAGTCTGTGTTTACATTTGTGCATGAACCACAACGGCAGCTAGCTGACCAGATACTGGAGCGGTCATACCCGGACTTCTTAGTTATTGTTCTGGGTGACTTGAACAAAGGAATGCCACAAACTCCCCAAATATAAACAATGTATTAAAATCCTGACCAGAGAGGAAAACACCCTGGAACACTGTTACACTACCATCAACAATGCATATCATCTCGTGACCCGCGCTGCTCTTTGTCTCTCAGATCCCATCATGATCCAATTGATGTCCATCCCACATACAGACAAAAACTTAAAATAGCAAAGCCTGTTGTGTGGCAGTCAAATATGTGGACCAGCAAATAGGGATGCTCATTTCGGGTAATTTTCCTGACCGACAACCGGAACTTGTTAACCGATTATTAACCGTTAACTGATAAGATTATAAGATTCAATTGGCTTTAAATAAAAAATGTAATTGACGAGTCTGTAACCCGTTAAATATACAAACATGTTTTTCCACAGATTTGTTTTAATGTCTAAACAGCAAACAGAACAGATCAACAACAGCTGCCGGGTGCACCA
>JACXGM010039093.1:0-10697 GCA_016801145.1 Umbra pygmaea
CACACACACACACACACACACACACACACACACACACACACACACACACACACACACACACACACACACACACACACACACACACACACACACACACACACACACATTATTTCTGTGTCTTTAATGAGCTCCAAAAGACCAAACACTAGCCTAGCACCTCTGGAGAACCAAGCCGGCAATTATCTAGAATCCCATGGTCTCAAAACAGTCCGTGGAGTCCACCAGACCATCAGGCAGAGCTCTAAACAGTTCATTTCCAGCAGACGAGATGATTATCAGAAATAAATGTATATTTTCAAACATTGTCTGAGTGCAACACTTTACATTATGTTTTTTTATTTTCATATCAGTACATTCTTCATGGCAGAGAATATTGGGCATATGGTTTCTCTGAAAACACTTTGCTTGTCAGCAATGGACGAGCAAAGTTTGTACATGATACAAGTGGACCCTGTATAAATGATCTGCCTGTTGTTATTAGTAGAACATGTGACTTGTTCTGGAACATGATGTGCTGCAGCATCTATATCTATCTATCTATCTATCTATCTATCTATCTATCTATCTATCTATCTATCTATCTATCTATCTATCTGTCTGTCTGTCTGTCTGTCTGTCTGTCTGTCTGTCTGTCTGTCTGTCTGTCTGTCTGTCTGTCTGTCTGTCTGTCTGTCTGTCTGTCTGTCTGTCTGTCTGTCTGTCTGTCTGTCTGTCTGCCTGTCTGCCTGTCTGCCTGTCTGTCTGCCTGTAGATATTTCTTCGAATGTACAAATATTGAAAAGTAAAAAGGCTAGATATTAGAAAGTAAATTGTTTGGTGTATATTGTTATGAATGTTTATATCAGCTGACACTCGCTTTAGGCCTTCATTTGCTTCCTGTAGTGTGTAGTGTGGAGGTCGTCCTATTCCTCCTCTATTCAAGTGAGGTAGTAGGTCCACTGGATTCAGAGGGGTGTCTAGTCACTTCTACAGAGCTGGTTGATAATGTTTCTACTGACAACTCTCCTCTCTCACTAGCTTTGTCCCCTCTCTGTTCACACCAATGAAACAGCTTCCAGCCCAGACATCTTGTAGTGGGAGAGGTGAGAAGTTTGACTGAGACACAGATCTGGTCTACATGAATCTATTTATAACTGTGTTGTTGGAAGAATCTAGGCCTATTGTTTCTGTATGCCTTGGATTCTACTTTAAGTTAACACAATTACACTTTTTGGGGGTGTTAACGTGATGAACCAGAACTCCACCAATAACACTTGTGTTATGCACATAGTGTCATGTGACAATGCAACACAATTAGACACAATTTACCTGTCTGCTCAAATCTGGGGTCATTGCAGGTCACACCACTGAACACATGAACACTTTGACAAGTAAATGAACACAGTGCAGTAAATCATGGCAGCTCGCATCCATCACACTCTATAAGGCACATTATTCACAAGCCACTGAACACCCACAGCTTCCAGGAGTTAGTATACCCCACCACCACACACAGTCGTCAGATATTTCTGATAATAACATGCTGCATCAAGCATAGCGAACAAGGTATAGAAACCCTTACAGAGAGATATCAGCAAGTGAAAGAGAAATGGAAAGAGACAGAGCAGATGCTGTACTTACAGAAGTCAAGAGGTTGTCTACGCAAGGAGACAAAAGCCTCTGTCCTTCTCCTCAGGTGTCCGGAGCCTGTCCAGGTGTGTGCGCGCGTTTCAAGGAGCGTGTCTCAGAGGGACAGATAATCCACAGCTGCAGGACAATTATGCTGACGGATGCATGCAGAACACAGGCAAGACGCAGACCAGAGAGAAGACACACAGACACAGAGTAGTAAATAGTAAATTCTCCTCTGTCAACTCAATCCCTCCGTCAACTCAACCCCTCTGTCTGCTTGAAAGCAATAACTCTGCCGCCTGAAACACACTAAATAGAAGAGTAAAAGCCCAGAGAGGAGAGAGAGTGAGCTGTGCAGAGGGGGTTTTATAGTCAACCGCTCTCTCCGCCCTCTACTCATTCCTCCCCACCCTCATTGTTATAGCAACGGCCAATCGCAGCTCAGCATTGCACAAGCCTTCCTTAGACAACTCTGCAGTGTTTACATGATTCTCACTTTAACCAGCTAATGCAATATGCCTCCTTGCCCTTTTGTGTGTGTGTGTGTGTGTGTGTGTGTGTGTGTGTGTGTGTGTGTGTGTGTGTGTGTGTGTGTGTTTGTCTGTGAAACAGCGTGTGACAGAAGAAAACTGTTTGAACTACTGACTGTTGTCTGGTGATGTTTGAACTAATGATAGTGGTAATGACATAACATGTATTTGTGAAATGTGTTATGTCATTGTTATAAGAGTGATTGTGTGGACAGTGTGTAAATACATTTACAAAGACATTTTGACCAGTGAATAATTTTATTTCAAATGTAATATATATTGTTCCAGAAAATTATCAACTGAAAAAGGTATGTAAAATTACTGTAATAATGTTCTTAAAAAACATAAAAATGTTGAAAATAATTGTTTTGGAGATTTTTTTCTTGTCATAAATACCATGGATGATTGTTGGGTACAAACAGTGGGCTGACAACTGAACAGAAGGTTAAACAAAAATAATATAATTGCATAAAGTTCCATTCTCAGTTAAATATTTTTAAATGGTTAGTATAGTCTTAATCTGTGGATAATCTGTTGTTTCCATTTAAGAAAATCCTCACTTAAAGACTTTCATTGAGTTTACCAACACTGGTGTTAGTACATGTAATGGTTTCAGCCTGATAGAAATTACTGAAATATACAACTCTGGAAAAATGTATAGACAACTGCATTTTCATCTTACAATCAACCCCATTCAAAACATCTGGTATGTGATCAAGAGGAAGATGGATGGTATCAAGCCATCAAACAAAGCCGAGCTGCAGGAGTGGAAAAAAGTCACCCAACATCAATGTGAAAGATTAGTGGAAAGCATTTCAAGATGCATGAAAGCCAATTATCATTATTATTATTATTATTATTGTTGTTATTATTATTATTATTTTTATACCACTACCGGTATTAAATTTCCATCAAAATTGTCAATCAATACTAAACAGAAAAACCTCTTAACCGTCGCCTTGCTGGAGGAGGACAGTTGTAGGCAATGTTGCCCACCATCTCGTAGATGTGGAAGATTGATTACGATGTTGATTGCGGTATACAAGTGTGTCTGCATTACGATGTGGTATGGTGATGTTTTGCCGTGCCTGGTGTGAATCCTATTTTAACAATCTAAGCGCATGGCGTGAAGCGCATGGCGCAAGTGCGCCTTGGGCGTGTCCAAATCCACTTTTGCTAGTTTGACAGCAGATAAAAGGGTCCATGCGCTGGGCGCATGGTATAAAAGGGTTGTACTAAGTGTCTTCATGGGTGTGTTTTGGGCGTAACATACAATAAACTAATCAGAGATTCATCTCCAATTCCCTTTAAGAGCCAGGCGCGTTTATACCTTTAGCGCATTGCTACTATGACGGCAGATTTGCACCCTAATATTTGTAATCTTTTGCATGTTTGTGTGCTGCTGCGCTTCCCTGTCTGTGTCCAACAAGCATAGTGTAAATGCTCTGTGCCTATGCCATAGGTGCATTTGACTAATTTGCTATTAAAATAACTATGACATGCTGCGCCATTGACTTTAGACTGTTGGTCATTGGCGCGATCACTTTACGATGCCTCAAGATAGCAATACACCCAGAATTATCCTGAACACACCTCCCTGTTAGACCAGCACTCCCATGGGTGCAAATATGTGCGCAGGTGCATTTGCTATTTAAACAATGCGGGCACCTGACGGGAAATTGACAACTGCGTCGGTCTTAAACTAGCACTTGCGTTCGGACTTTGCGCTGTGTTGCACCGGGTGAAAGATAGGGCCCCTAATCTTTTTCAGAGCTGTATTAAGCTGCTGTATTACTCTATTATGGGTAAAAATATAATACTAAATAAATTAGCGATAAACTTGCTGTAACAGGGGAATAATAAGCTTGTTGTGTATGAGAGAAGAAAATTTGAAAACAACATAAGAAAACAAACTTTTATGTGTTAAAAGGGTTGGTAAAAGTGTTGGTGTGTTCACATGCTTAGGCACACACCAGAAGATGGCTAAACAGATTAAAACCAAATGACCTCTTTTAACACTATGGGTTTGCTATTTGGGGCCCTATTTTAACGATCTGAAATGCAAGTATCAAACGCGAAACGCAAGTTACATTGTGGGAGGGTCCCGGGCGCTGTTGCTATTTTACCTGCGGGATAAATTATTCTTGCGCCCAACGCATATCTAAAATGGGTAGGTCTAAAGTAGCTTCATTACTCATAGGTGTGGTTTGGGCGTAACGTGCAATAAACCAATCAGATCGTCATCTCACATTCCCTTTAAGAGCAGGCGCGCTTGTTCCATGGCGGATTGCTATTATAACGGCGATTTTCTATAGATTTTTCTTTTTTACAATTTACAAATGTAAATAAAGAAATGTCTCAAGATATAGCCTACTTTTCGATGTTTTGGACTCACTCTCACTGAATCACGAGGTTATGAATGCATGGTAATATTTTTGCAATGTAGTCTAACATTAGACCGAGATTACTCTTCAGTCAAATAAGGAGCAAAGTGTATGCGCGTTGTGCACACGCTACATTATGGTTAGGCATGCGCCCTTAAAATACCATATGAATGACACGCCACTGACTTTAAACCAGGTTTTTCCTGGTCAGTGGCGGAACTGTTTTCGGGGACTGCAAGATAGCACCAGTTAACGTTTGCGCCATAACATGCCTCGTCTTTTCTCTGAACCGCCCAACGAACGCAAATTTATTACCTAATTTACAGACGCGCGTTTGTGGAGGGAAAAGTCCCATATGCGTCGGGTGTAAGATAGGAATGATACATGCGTTTGTGTAAAAAGTCAATTGCGCTGGGTGTAAGATAGGGCCCGCCCCCAATGTTAAATGTTTCTTTTGAAAGGCACAGAGGTGACTGAAACAAACATAAAGGATCATAATGAAATCAATAACATCTTGAGCTTTAAAATTAGCGGACATGTAGATACATTTTTCGATTACTGTATATGTCTACAGTATATTTCTTCCCAGGACCGACATGTGGTTGATGAAGAGCCATGTTCAAATGCAAAAGTGAGGCAGAATACTATAAAAGTCACATCTTTTAATATATTAAGCTTTTAGTAGCCGATTCAAACTTTAAATGTCAACAACATTCAAAGAGTGTTTATTTGGTGGATGGGCTCATCTACTGTACTTCTTGAATTTGATTGACTGTGAGTTGACAAAAGAAAAAAATATGTGACCTAAAGTGAAAAATCATTTGAACTTCTATGCAGATTTTAAGCAGACAGACAATCATAATATGATTAAAAACAACCAGCTTCATATTGGGTTTTAAAAATAAGTCACATTTCAATTTGAATGACATGATATAAGAGTAAAGCATTGTTGATATATACCAAGCTAACTCTCTCTCCTCTGTTCTCATTCTTCTGGGTATATCTGCTACTTTCGACACCATGACCCATCACATCCTACTTTCCACCCTCTCAGATCTCATAATCTCCAGCTCTGCACCAAATCCCTTGGCTCTGTCACATGGATTCTCTTATCACTGCTATGCAGATGACACTTCACTATATCCCTCCTGCCCCCATCTGATACCCAGGCAAAAATGTGTGTCTCTGCATGCCTGGCTGATATCTCTGCTTGAATGTCAGCACACCACCTCAAGCTCAACCCTGACAAGACTGAGCTACTCTTCTTCCATATGAATGCCTGTCCTCTCCAAGACATGTCCATAACAGTTGAAAACTGCACAATGTCGCCACCCCAGAGGGGAAAACAACCTTGATATCACCATGGATGATACCCTCTCATTCTATGCTAACATCTAGGCTGTGGCTTGTTCCTGCAGGTTCATGCTCTATAATGTTCACCTAGGACCTTATCTTACCAGGTAAGCAGCACAGGTAGTCAAACAGACACTCGTCATCTCATGTCTAGATTACTGCAACTCACTCTTGGTAGGACTCGGCGTGTGCCACCAAACGGCTCAAATTCATTTAGTACCCAGCGTCTGCCTAGTGTTCAACCTTCCCAAGTTCTTCCACATCACCACACTTCTACGCACACTAAACTTGCTCCCAGTTTAAGCTTTTATACACTACAAAACTGTGGTGCTTGCCTATGAAGCAACAAGAGCTCCTTCGAACCTTCAGGCAATACTCAAACCCTACATCCCTAGATGGGTTTTTCGTATTACCATCTGGGCTGTTGGCTGTCCCATGCCTTTGGGAAGTCAACTCCCAATCCAAGCACTCAAAACTCTTCTCCGTACTGGCTCCTCAATGGTGGAACCAGCTTCCACTGGAGGCAAGAACAGCAGAGTCTCTACCCATCTTCTGCTTCAATGGGTACTTCTATTAATTGAATTCCACCTGAACTCAGTGATATGTAATATCTTCACCTGTCACCTGAACACCTAAATTTACACTGCATAGCAGTATAATGGATTCTTGAGTTGTCAATGACGATCATGAACATAAGTTCACAAAACTACTAAAATGAGCAACATATACCCATTCACCAAGTCTGTAGGTCACGAAAGTGTTCAACAAATATGGCCCTGACAATACAGTGATAAGCTCTCTGGAGCCATTACTTTACATATTCAGTCCTTGCTTTTGGCCACCTGTTGTAAATGTGTTGATATTGAGCTAAAATGTGTCCTTGAAAGATTTGTGTCATCTTGTCATCACAATCCCCAGACTTTATGGCTAACTTAGGTATAGCAAGTGATTACACTTAGAGATTTAGTATAGATAAATAACATATTACATACAGGCCAAAATCAGAGGTTTTAAAACATTGTTTTGCTCTTTGTGTCACAGTGTCTCGGTCTCTCACTGGCTGGACTGTGTCAATGTTTCCATTCCCTTTGTGTCTAGTTTCTGTATTACCGCACATTTTATCAACTCACTGTATCACAAGTTTTGTTTAACCAATAGATCACCTTTATCTGTCAGACAACTACTCACAGCTATTTCAGATTACTCATTAGTGTCTTATTTAAGCTCCCGTTGTTTTTATTGTTAAAACCAGCATGGAATATCATTACACACAAATTTCCTTATATTTATTTGTCCCGTTTTATTCTGCTATTGATTTGATTGAAAGATCGACTTGTGTTAAAAACTAACATTATGTATTAAAAAAAATGGTGCATTGACGTAACCGAAGGTTTTTGGACAATTAACGGTGGTCGAGTTGACAATTACCGAGCGGGCTGAGAAGTTTGTTTTGTGATTGCCATGTCAGAAACATGACGCACAAACATTTTGAGGTGTTGAGGGGTCTGGAGTGTTCCTTTAGTAGATGCTCAGATTGGAAACGGTTAAATAATTATCTTTTATGTCCTCTTGAGACTCACTATTAAAGAAATGCCACTGTGGGTCTGTTTTGTTACTGATGGTGCTGAGGGGTCAAAGGTCATGATCAGAGAGCCTCCTGCCCAGAATCAGGAAACAGAATGTAGTGCAACAAACGACTAACTGATGTTTGGATGATTATTGGGTAAACTGCACTAACTGGTTTGAAGCGAGATTACTATAGATCCAAAAACGTGTGCACTGAATCTTTTTGTGGACTTTAGCACAGCATTCAACACTATCTTCCAAGAACCTTAACAAGACTAATTCAAATTGTCCAGCTCAGCCGCGGTCAGTGGATCTTAATTGGGGAGGACGGGCTCGTATTACGCTCGGGACCGGAGTGAATGGAATGGTGCGCAACGCACAAAACCCAATGTTTTTTTGTTTTGCACACTGGGTCCCGAGCGTAATAGGAGCCCGTCCTCCCCAATTAAGATCCACCGACCGCAGCTGGTCCAGCTCCATCAGTCAGTAGAGCACAGACCTCCCAAAAGGACTCAACACAAAGATGAGTGTTCATATTTCAGACTCTTAATCTCTTAATACTAGAGCGCCACAACGATGCATGTTCTCAGGTCTCTTTACCTACAGCTACCCAAGATTTACAAATGACACCACTCAGTCGGTCTCCTCACTGAAAGCACAAAGTCCATTTATCATGTAGTAGCCAACTGGCTGGCTGCCTGGTGCAGTTAAAATGACCTTAACACAGATAACCTTCCATCTACAAGATTCAGGGCTAAGATGTTAATTCAACTCCATCAATCATGTCTCTGAGGCTTGGTTGTTTCAGAGTTTGGTGTAGCAGTTTAAGCACCCGACTCCAGCCCACACATAAAGGCAACAGGGTTTGGAGATTATTTTTATCTTCCTGTCTGTATTTCTCTGAATATCTGTCTCCCTCTCTTTGATACTGTCTTTTAAGTGAAAATAATTATAACACTAATAACATTAAATAAATGAATTCTCCCTCTCAATGCTGATCTGACTTCACACACCAATCATGGCATCCATCTTTGCTGTCATTACATTCCATCTTGGGTTTGTGTATGCCCACTGCACGATAAACTGCCTCACATTGTACAGTCATCTTTCAAGGTTCTATGGGACGTCAGGGGATAAAGTGTGCAGGAAATATTACAGCTGACCAAGAGTTCCAAAAATACTCCTTTGACAGCAATGGGCAGACTGGTACTACAGGTTATCAGAAAATCTGTCTACCCGAAAATGTTTTTTTTATCCCTCACCAGGCCACTTCTAACTTTTTAAAGTTGTTGCCTATACATACTGTAGCACTACGGAAATATACAGATGTTTTAACAGTGTATTTGTAATGTATATTTTTGATCTTGCAAGAAAATGTAAAGTTACACCTTGAGACCACTGACCAAGTTGACAACAGATTATCTACCATTCATATTTTCTCTTTCTAAAGCTAAGTGTTTTCTCTGAAATAAACACAACATTTGTTAAATATGTAAAATGTATGGAAGGTTTGCACTTCCCAATTTGCCAATAAAAAAACATTCCATTAGCTCTTTCAGAGCTCTGACGAAGTTCACATTAGAAAACAATCTGACTGGGTTGATCTTCACACTTTATATTTATTCTTTATTGAATATTCAATTATATTAAATAAATATTCAATATCTATCATGAACCCTTATTTTTTATTAGAATGCAACTTACCAGCAGCTGAACAAACTTTACTCTCCAAACATATATCAGAACACAACCAAACACATATAAAACACAATAATGATATACAACACCAATACAACAAAATGTAGAATATGTTTAAAAAAACAACCTAACACCAAAAAGTGTCTTATTCAAGACCTGTTGTAGTTTGATTTACTTGGCTGTGTCCATGCAGTCATCACTGTATTTAATAATTGTTATGCACTATAGAAGCAAGCCACATGCAGGTCAAACTCCACAGGAGATGTTTATTCCAAATGTACTGGAAACATTAACTTTCAAAAAAGAAAACATACAGGCCTTGCCTGGAAATATGTAAACAGGTCTGGCCTGACAGTTTCTGAAATTAAACTGGTCACACACAAATGGCAGAACATACAAGCAAACTATAACACACAACACTAGGATGGTAAAGAGGAACATACTATATATACACTGGGGATAATTACAAAATGACACACAACACAGGTGAGTAATAGAGGGTTGTTGTTATCAGTAGCTCGGTGACGTTGACCGCTGAAGCCGAGACACGTCAGGAGACGGAACAGCAACGGAGTGAGATGTCAAAATACGCGCCCAGCCTATTGTGCATGTCTGCTGTGGTTAATGGGTACAATTTAAACCTTGTTTATTTAAATTAACAACAAGCAAAAAATTAAAAGCACCTTGTGTGGTCTTGTTGTTTTACATGTAAAAATAGCATGAAGAACATATGTTAGAAATCTTTCAGTACATATTTATTATTAACCGTTTTCTAAAACAGTTATTTTGTTGAAATCTGAATCTTTTGCTGAGGTGAGGTATTTCCAGGCATAGAGCTGACAGATACTTAGAAAGCTCACAAAATAAATATTTTCCCATAATATTGTCTTAAATTTAATATAAAAATCCAAATATAAAAATCAGGTTTTCCTGCTGATTAAGGATTGTCCCAGTTTTCAAGAATCCCTGTAATAACATAAGAGCATTAGAATCAATAACCTGGTGTTATACTGTATTTAGAACAGCAAAATCCATTGAAACACAAATGAACAAATTAATGAGATTTCGGCTTTATCACACACACACACAGACACCCGCGCACCTACACACAAACACACCTACACACACACACACTAATGCCCACACACACAAACACATTCAGGAATACTACTGAGCTGCATGAAACAACAGCCAGAAGCTCAGCCTGGAACATTCTTAAGACTGATTAGATTGGCTGTGTACTTCAGTACAGGGTGCACACACACACACATACCTAAACACACACACACATACCTACACACACATACCTACACACACACATACACACACACCTACACACACACACACAGACCTACATGCACGCACGCACACACGCAGACACACACACACACACACAGCAAGGAATGTCTCAATGTAATCAGATGAGAGTGAATAATTGTTGTGGATGCCCCCTATCTGTGGTGGTTTACTACAGTAGGCTACAGCCCATTAAGTGTTGATACGTGTTAAGTGTTGAACAGTGTTTACTACAGTAGGCTACAGCCCGTTAAGTGTT
>JACXGM010039094.1:0-10665 GCA_016801145.1 Umbra pygmaea
AGAGAGAGAGAGAGAGAGAGAGAGAGAGAGAGAGAGAGAGAGAGAGAGAGAGAGAGAGAGAGAGAGAGAGAGAGAGAGAGAGAGAGAGAGAGAGAGAGAGAGAGAGAGAGAGAGAGAGAGAGAGAGAAACGAGAGAAGTGAGAGAGAGTGAAAGAAAGAGAGATTTGCCAATGTAAAACAAGAATAGTCAAATGAGGTATGATACTGCACTCTGGGAAAGCCCAGGGAAGGAATCCCTTAACGCCGAGCGCCGTCCATTGCACAAAACAAGCAATAAGCAATATCATGCAGTTCATACACAGTTAGATGCTGGTCAATTATTCACTCCAAAATCACATTAAAATCCATTCGAGGGCCACGAAGCTAAAAAAGTTACGTTAGAAAAAGATTGAAAGACATTTTTTCTAATGTTATCATCAACTTACACTCAGTTCGAGGTCAAGGAACAGATAGCAATAAACATGTTCAAAGAAGGCATTGACGAGAGCAAGCCACAGAAGACGTTATCCATAAGCGAATATTCTCAGCCCTGTGGTACATGCGCTGAAAAAAATCGTAAAAAAGAATAGACCCTTTAGTTGCGGGGGGGCAGATACAAAAACATGGGAAAGTTTCCACCTTACGGCCAAAAATCAACAACCCGAGGATATTGTATAGTGGTGAAGCAAATGGGTTCGAAGATCACACTGGCGCTGTGTGTTAAATGATGCACTATGTCTGGCTGCATACTGAGAACAACAGTGGGCTAATAGAAAAGTAAAATCAACGCACGTTTTATCTCCCTTGAAAAGCGTCGCATGAGAACAATATAGCTATACGCTTCAAATATGAGTAAACCATCTTGGCTGATGAAAATGTATTTTCGCTTCAAAATGAACATAATACACAGCAACTATTTTCCCAATATATATGTTAAAAGACCATGTATTTCACTGATAGCCAGAGACCTATCATCCAAAAACTAGAGCCATGCAGGCCTCGTCATGAGATTTCAAGTAGCCTAAGCATACAAAAATTCATGTTAGGTTTCTACAATATAAATCATTTTTTAAGTTAGGACAATTTTGTAGGCAATATGCGGCAAATATTCTGAATATTTTGTTTTGAAATCGGGGCACGTACTACTTTAAAATATTTACATAGGCCTATAGGTTACTAAGGAAAGCGATCTCATGTATCCATTGTTATTTGTTTTTTAAATAAATGCATGCTAATGTTTGTGATTTCAATCACTTTCACAGTTGAATTAAAACACAACTGCATTGCCTGTAAAACTATGTCTCGGGCTAAAAGCAAAGGCTGAAATCGTATGTTTTCAAACTATTATATTTGCTAAAAAAGAAAAATGGGACAGACAATAGAATAAGCCTGAGGTAATACAAAAATGGTTAAAACAGGAATTCGTTTTATAATATTGTTTCATATGTTCGATGTCATCCTACACGAAAAGCATTTCCTCTATAATAATGAAAAAACATTTTCCTAAAATGATTTTTCTATCAATATGCTCTGTTTTATTTTTTTACAAAACAATGTAATGTAACTTTTTACATTTCCCCTGTTGGTGTAGCTGTAAAGTGGGGGGAAAAAAGTATGGGCATTCTCTCGTTCATAGCCCCTGGTCAGACCAGGCGCACAGTGTATCTTTCCCAGGGCGGCCGCTCGCCTCTCGAAATCACCATAAACTATGGGGTCCCTTTCTGAGAAGTCTCCACGCATGTCGTAAATCACCTGGCCATATTAAAAGCTTAGCTCAGGCCCGAACCAGGTCAGCGAAGGGAAATTAATGGCATCACTTATGGTGGAAATAGATTGTTCTAACGAAATACATCAACTTCGAGACCAAAGCTGCGTCTAGAATTTCCGTGCAGCAATACCCTGACACCACTCGTAACAACAGCCTCTTACTAGGCTTCTTGAATAAAATGCAGCAAAAGCAAGAGCGTACATGGGCTATCGGTGAATGTGTGGATTTCGGTCCACATACAAATTCATTAGCTACGGTGATCTTTCCCTCGAGTTAGCCTAAAGAAATACACCTTATCAAAATTGATTGTAACACAGGTTATCAGATAAGCCGTAGGTCAACATATTTTGACCCGTACTATCATTCCTTTTAGTCAGGCTAAAGCCACATGAATTCAACATGGATTTATAACAAGCCTAATTCTGCAATTTTTGTTAACTAAAATACTCTATATATATGTATATATTGTATATATATATACAATTGGGATAGGGCTCGTTAATAAATCTGACAAAGAGCTTAAATACAGCATGCAGTAATTTGTTTCTCTCGTGAATTGAAGTTAAACACCATATAACGCTTATCTCAAAAGAGTTTAACATTTATTGGCAAGTTGTGAAAGAAAACAATAAATCTGTTAGAGAGCGCCATTTACTGAAACAGTGGCACACTGTCCTACTTTTCTAGTGGCAACAGTAACACAAGCCAACCTATAGTCTACATGTCGCCTCCCTCCAACAGCGACACAAGCTGTGGTCCCATTCAACCCGAATTTAAATGAAGTTCCATGCCAAATATTAAGCTTACAATATGAAAGATGTCAGTAAAAAAAGTTATTCGAAAGTAAGCTTTTGTTTGATGATATGCGACGTAGATTATGAAAACATGATCAATTATTAATTTAATTAACCCGAGCATTCTGTCAGGCAAATCACGCCTCGACGTTGACAACGATGGAGTGTCACTGTGCAATATAGTAATTAAGAAAATAGCACGGCGTCTGACAATATAATTATTTTCGTTTTCGTATACGTTTACTTCGTGTATTAGAAACGATATATGAAAAAACTCAATGTCATTATATTAACGAATGTAATTAAATGGCATTCCGTATATAGACGAATAGCGTATCTATTATAGTATTTTGCAATCACCTAATTACAGAATATCGATTAATTTGCACTTTGGTGTAATGGTTTAAAGGCAACTATAACAGTCGTGAACCGGCTTCTTGTCAAACTGGTCCAATGTTACAAGCATTAGAGAACCATGCAGAATACCAGAAGCTGACTTAGGGCAAAGTGCTGTCTTGGTCATCAACCAAGCTGCTTAGGGCCTACCCCGGGAACAGCCCGGGCCTACTTATAGAGCTCCGACTCCCCGTAGAGACAGTTGTGTTGCGCTAATTTCCTTAGGGTGAGCATGAAAGGGCATGCATCAAGGATAATGAATCATTTTAACGAGATGAATACACAACTATACTTGAAAGGATACGTATGGTGTGCATTACAAAGGTGAATTGAACGTCGGCAACGGAATCTCATTTTGGGTTGTCTGCCGTTGCGCAATGCTATGAGTGGGAGCAAGCGAATGTATTATAAACTAGAGGATGTAAATCAAAATGGTCTCTCAAAGCATGACAAAATAGAACACTGTAATGTGAAAGGGCACATTGTAAACATAATTGTTATAGCTTAATTTAGGGTCAACTTGTGTAACTCGGCGCTGGCTATCAGCGTGCACTGTAGTGCTTTGGAGGACATCAAGAGCGCTCCGGCGTAAAACCCAGTTCGAACAGGGTCTCAATGCAAATTTAATAATCCAGCAGCCTATCCATGAACCCCTTCAACATACGAATGTGTCTTACCTTCGACAGCTGACGCCATGGGTAGCAAGAGGCTGCATAATACCAGCAAGTAATCCATTGTCATAAAGCGGTCAGCTTGGACATTAAAATGAACTCAGTAGAGGTACAGTGGAATACAATCCGACGTCCACGCACCAAGTCCAACAGCGTTAAACACACTAACCCAGAGTCACCTCCATTAATTTGCAATATAAGAAAGGAACGAGAAGCTGAGTGCAATCAAGGAGTCCTCTCCTTGTTCAATGATTTCCAATTGATTTATGGAAGAAAACCGGGAATGGACAAAATACTTCCAACCAGTAGATTTCGCATTTGGCAATAGATTGAAGAGAAGTTACCCGGTTCCCAACCACCGTTTGGTAAATATCCCAGATAATATGTTATTATTGACTCGCAGGGAAATGTAGTATATGTCCGTTTCACAGAATCCGTGAGGAAAAATCCAAAGACTTTTCTGTAGTCAAGACGTTTGATATCTCCACACTTCTGATATCAAAACCATAATGTAGTCCAGTTATGCATGTTAACACAAACACATGATGAGGTGTTATTCCCGAAACAATCGATTTGGTTTATGTATTATAGTAAATCCCTGAGCGAATTATCTGCCCGGCTGCAGAAAGCTTATGCTCCGCTCGGTGTGTGCATTGGAATGAAGAACCGTTGTGCAGGCTCAAGAGAAGGGTGAAAGAGAGCACTAGACGTGAGGCATGGAGGAGGAGTTAGGGTTATAGCAGCTGTCAGTCTCTCATTCGGTCACACCCCCACAACTAGCTCTGAAAGCCGCTGCTTCGGGGCCACTGCCTTTCTCGGGAAAGAAACAGCCCGGTTTCAGCAGGGACAGAGCGCCGCCCTGCGGAACACTCAAATGACAATTATAAATAAAAATAGACTGTTAAGGATTTTTAATCGATCGATTAGAGCAATTTTGTATATCAAAGACAACGTATATTACTTTTTTCCCTTTGGACACTATTATCGAAATTCAAAACCTCATGAAACCCTTTAGGATTGTAAGTATGAATCTGCGTGACGCACACGCAGTCTACCTCATACCTAAACTTAGAATTAAGCTTTTTGAAGAAGTACGCCTTTAAATTTATGGATAACACAAAAAGATGCTCCCCGTATATAGCTATGTGTAGACATCTAAAAAGTTTACAAACTTTATAACTTATTTAAATCGAACAGTATCAGTTGTGTGTGTGTGTGTGTGTGTGTGTGTGTGTGTGTGTGTGTGTGTGTGTGTGTGTGTGTATATATATTATATATGTAATTGTATTTTTTGTATCCTTTTTCTCTCGACAATGGACACACGGCAATGTTTTGCTTTCCTTAACATGAGTGTGGGTTTTCTGGCTGTGAGAAGATAGCATATGTAAAGTGAATGCTTTAGTGCCCTTTGACTTACTGATAATACAGAGGTTACAGGCATTTTATTTCTTACTTTGGTCACTGAAAAATCTAAATTAGACAAACAACAACATGCCTATATGTGATTGATCAACTTTGAAATTGGAGGGAAAATAAACTTGTATAAATATTAAATTGTTTAATAAAGTGTGTAAAATATAATCGGCCTACTTTGAATGGTATTGCCAAATACATACAATTGCCTTGTTAATTTGTTCTGCTGTTTGTAAGGTGTTAAAGTTAAACAAATTGCTTATGTATAATAGAATTCTATATCATTTTTATTGTTTTAGAGCATGCTTTGATTGCAACGACCGTCTGGTAGTCTAAAATAATTCACACCAATAATGCCCTTGTCATATGGACCTTGAAAAATAGAAATTGATGGAACATTATAAACTAAGTAACCAATATTTTGTTGTTGTTTGTTTGTTTTTGTTGTTGTTGATGGTGTTTATCAGCTATTACGCCTATAATATTATATATTTACATGAAAAAACAGTAACACTTCTATAAGGCCCAATTCCATAAAAAACGAATGAGCCAACTTTGTTTGTTTCACGAACTTTGGCGTGTCATCACGGCAGCACCGAACTGAGATAGGTTATAGGCTACATTCTAAAAACTGTATGTTTTGTTTTAAATATTTCCGTGACAGCTTCAAGAGCAAAAGCAATTTGGATTCATGATGGAAGTTTTCTTTTTCCGGCTCAAACTTTGGTTCTCGCACCGGCCTTTGCTTCTACGTCTTCGGATCACTCTCTCTTTGGCCCGCCGAGCATTGAAGGCCCTGTGTCACTAAGCAAAAGATGACAGCTGGGCTGGCAGGTTGATAATGGCAAGGGGACACACATTGTGAATTGTGATAAGTACAATGTTAACCGTGGCAATTCTTAAACGTGAAGCAAACCTGGAAGAAGACGATTTTGTATAATGTACCATGCCAAGTAGTAGGATTATAGCTATGCACTGTATTTTATTATTTTATTGACGTAAGCGTGTTGCAAGACCAACATCGCTCTCTTAAATGTTGATGGACATTCAGCCAATTATGTTCAGAAACACTTGTCAGTTTAGACTTATAACAAAACCTAACCTAACAATTTAAACCTGAGCAAATGTATTTACATACATTTTTTGAGTTAAGTCAAAATAAACCACGTGACTTGTAGTCGAAATGGTAGATTTCCGTTCGGTGTCTCATGAGAGGCGTCTCGAGCATAAAGGCTGCTGCGCACGCTTGGCTGTCATTTCCTGAATGGTGCGAGGGTCGAAGATGAAAGACAGTGGGACTGTGTTGTCCACACAGAGGCTGGCTGGGCAGGCCACAGTGTTTGTTGTCTTCTCGTGTTTTTGTTGACTCTGTGGGGTTAAGCACTCGAAATATCCGGGTCACTCTCCCTTCCTTAGGTGTCCACAGAGTCACATCAGTTGAGAGTGACGAATAGTTTGGAGAACAACATAGTCTGACTCATGAGACTGCTGTGGGCTGGAATATTTTATAGTGTTTTTGTTCAATGCAATAGGCTTATGTTCCCTCGGTTTGAATTAACTGACGATTGTAGCATACTGAGAAATGTGGTGAAACAATATTATTTATATAAGGTCACTCACATTAGTAATTGGTAATCAAACTCGACGCGAGATTCCTTTTTAATGTCAAATTGTTGTATTCTATTTAATGGAGTAAATTAATCATGTGAATAGGTTCAGAGCTGTGTTAGGCTACATTGCATTTTAGTATGATGTTGTGTAAGCAATAAGGCAGGAGGTGGTGTGCAGTATTATCAATAGCTATACCACAAATAAGAGCTTTTCATAACACAGTGCCAAGGATATAACTATTAACCTTGTACCAGCAATACAAATCAAATTCCCAAACAAACTGGTTACCGATAAAACGGGAGGTGTTATGCTGTACCTCTGGTATAACTTCTACTACAGCTTCCAACCAATCAGTATTCAAACCACATAGTTTACAAATATTGATTTAGACGTGGATATACAGGTTATAGTGAAGTCTGACGTTTAATAACAACCTAACACATTAAGTTTGGTATAAAGTAATACAGTCTTTGTAATCAGTCAAATGCGTTATTACATTCATTGCAAAGCACTGGGTTTTCTTGTTTCTTCTTTAGTTTACGTATGTATTAATTTTATTAACATTAAAACTGAGGGATCTTATTTTATTAAACATGATCTTTCTCCTTTCACTGTTTTCTGTTTCATACCATTCTCCCATTACCCTCAAACTCCAGACTTGTCAACGCTCTTCTGAAGGCAGAGACTAAGGACATGAGCTATGTACTGTAGGAATATTATGGCAGCAAGGACCGCTAATTTTTACATGTTGTACACTGTTACCACTGACCAGAATGTGTCCTCTGAGAAAATATACAATTATATTGTTTATTAATGAATTACTACACAATTAATAAACTGCATATTTCTTTTTGTAGCTTTTGGCTTAGTTTTTGGGTAATTACATACTCTTTCTGAGTGCTTTGTTGAGTATTCATTTTAAAACCACAGTCCTGAATTTCAGTTTCAGCCTAAAAGCCTTCTTCTGTTACTGTGGAAATGTGACACCCAAACTAAATATTTAATGATTGACATTTTATAATGTCTGGTTGATATGGTTTAGACATATTATGAAATTCAATATTTTTAGTATTTAAATAAAAACAAGACTGTAAATAATGTATATATGATATATATAAATTGAACGTTATGTTCTAAATAGTTTTACTGTATGATTTGTACAATTTTTTGAATTTGTTGGAATTAAGAACTTGTCTAAATTTTGCCTATTGTAATGAAGTCACAAAGATTTTCCACAAAATACTTCCCACCGTATACTCTCTGTTTCCTTTAGTCTGTTTCTTTTGTACCTTTGTATATTTGATGTGTAACTTTATGTTTTCTCGCACAAGTGCCCTTTATCTTAGCCAGGGTGTCGTTGCAAAAGATAATCTGTTGTCAATCGGCATACCTGGTTAAATAAAGATGAAATAAAATAATAAATACTCCACGAATATAACAACATAATACTGTAGTTGTGCCCTTAAGCAAGGCACTTAACCATAATTGCTCATGTAAAAGTCTACAAATATATAATGTTATAGCCATAGCAGGACACTGGGTCTAATTCAACAACGTTTGTAAGCTAAAAAAATATATATTTTATAACAAACAAAAACTTAGCCTAATAATTTATCACATATCTGTTTAAATTCCATGAGGACGTCCAATAACCGATAGCCTCTTTGATAGAGAATCAGTTTATAACTGTGTTCTGGACTTGAGTAAGAGGATCTGTAGAGGCCTTAAGAGATCATCTGTGTTTTAACCAAAACCACTTTGCTGGCCTTGAGGCTGCTGGTCTGCATTAAACGGGCAGAGGGGAGAGCTGGTTCAATGCTACCACCTGTGTTGTTCATTGTTACATCTCAGATGACCAAAACCCAGTAAGGAAGGGGTTAGGACTCAGGGAGGGAAAGGGTCTCCTCCAGGGACCAGAGCGAGACATTGGCTGTTAGTGAAATCTTTAATAGCCTGTTGTTGGGTTGGTCTTAAAAGATCCCGTTGTTCCATCTAGAAGTACAGAGCAAAGTCTCAGTCCAGTCTCATGTAAATCCAGATTAAAATGTTTACTGTGGAGGCCTGAACTAAAATTCTTGAAGAGGTAAATGAAAAAGACTTGAAAAAGTATGTTAAACCATAAATATGGGTTGGGCATAAACGCATGCTCCAGAGGCCTGTTTGTAGCAGTGGAAAATCCAACTTAATAAATCGGTCTCCCTGTACTTTACGACTTCGGTCGGTTTTACAAAATCTTTTATAGGCAGGTTTATTTTTCTAGCTTTTATTTAACGGTACATGTTGTTATTTGGGTTCGCTTTGACTCAGAGTGTATTCTCGGCTATGAATGGCAACAGTGAAACGATATATGGCATTATATAATCGTTTCTTTTAAAGGGTCTGTTTTTCGTAAAGGAGCGAGATTAGCCTCTGAAAACCGTTCCACGTTCGCAGAAGGGTTTGCTAAAGGGGCTTCTCAGCACCCCCCCCCCCACTCGCACCTGGTGCGCATTAGAAATTCAATAAGTAAAGTGGCAGACATTTTATTGCCATATGGAAATTTCTCAAGCCTACACCCCCTTTCAAACTCTGGAAACTCTCCACCTCTCCCCTCAGCTTGTTGGCCTCGTACCGCCCCCTCGTGCCCCCATCCAGCCGCCTGATGATGTGGACGCGACCATTTTCATCTCTGAACATAAGAAGGGGCTTGGATGGACTTGCGTGTGTCGGTATGTGTGTGTCTGTGTTGTGTTTCGGTTTGGGAATGTCTGTCTGTGTGTGAGTGTGTGTTGGTGTCTTTCTGTTAGCCTGTCTGTCTCACTGTCTGCCTGTCTGTCTGTCTTTCTGTCTACTTGTCTGTCTGCCTGTCTATCTACCAGTCTGTCTGTCTCTCTGTCTGTATTTGGGTGTGCGTGTCTGTCTTTGTCTGTCTGTGGGTAAGTGTGTTGGTGTCTTTCTGTCTGCCTTTCTTTCTGCCTCCCTGTCTATCTGTCTGTCTGTTTGCATGTCTGTCTGTCTGCATGTCTGTCTGTCTGCATGTCTGTTTGCCTGTCTGTATTTGGGTGTGTGTGTGTGTCTTTGTCTGTCTGTGTGTGTGTGTTGGTGTGAGTGTCTGTCACTGTGGGGGGTGTAGAACGTGGGCAGGCAGGAGGTGGGGTCAGATGGTTCTGGAGAATCTCTGAGACTCTGAATTCCAGACTGAGAGAGGGGGGAGAACGGGGGAGGATGGGAGTGCTTCAGAGGGTGTCTAATCCCCAGGACTCCCCCAGCTTGCTCGACACTCCCATAGTCTCCTCCCTCTTTCCTGAACTCCAGTGTAAATCAGCACCCCCACCAATGCCAGTTCTATCTGCAGAATATCCCTCAGATCAAAACACAATACATTCAATACACTGACTGGGGAAGAGAGGTATATGAGTATTTTATCTCAGACACACATACAGTTATATGCTTCTATTTCCTCAGACACACATACAGTTATATGCTTCTATTTCCTCAGACACACATACAGTTATATGCTTCTATTTCCTCAGACACACATACAGTTATATGCTTCTATTTCCTCAGACACACATACAGTTATATGCTTTGATTTCCTCAGACACACACATAGTTATATGCTTCGATTTCCACAGACACACATACTGTACAGTTATATGATTCTTTTACCTCAGACAGACATACAGCAATGTAAATCTGTTACCTCAGACACATACAGTTATATGATAATTTTATCTCAGACACACATCCTGTGATATGCTTCTATTTCCATAGACACACATTCAGTCATATGCTTCTATGTCCTCAGACACACATACAGGTATATGCTTCTATTACCTCAGTCACACACACATATATATACAGGTCCTTCTCAAGAAATTTGCATATTGTGATAAAGTTCATTATTTTCCATAATGTAATGATAAAAATTAAACTTTCATATATTTTAGATTCATTGCACACCAACTGAAATATTTCAGGTCATTTATTGTTTTAATACTGATGATTTTGGCATACAGCTCATGAAAACCCAAAATTCCTATCTCAAAGAATT
>JACXGM010039095.1:0-10664 GCA_016801145.1 Umbra pygmaea
CTCTCTCTCTCTCTCTCTCTCTCTCTCTCTCTCTCTCTCTCTCTCTCTCTCTCTCTCTCTCTCTCTCTCTCTCTTTCTCTTTAGATCAATGTTCTAGTTCTTGTTCTCTCTCTTATTGCTGTGTGGTAAGACTCCATGTTGTCATGATTCTGACTGATTCGCAATGATTCAACCTGATTCTCTTGATAAATGCAGACTATAAAACATGGCTCCCTCTTGCTAATCACATCACTGGTAGAACCAGGGTGTTTAATATCATTCTGCTGGATGATTCATGGCCTTGTTTGTTGTTCCCCACTGAACAAGCCTGGCCTGGGGAAATCCCGTGCTATTGTCCCCCCCACCAACTCCCCCCTCTCCCTCTCGGTCTCACCCTTCCTTCCATTCTCCCATCACACCTCCCTCACAGCCCATCCTCCTTCCTCGTTAAAGCAGGAGAGGAGGAGATTAAGGAGAGAGAATAGATAGAGAGACGGGAGAGAGGGAGGGAACAGATTGGCGGAGGAAGATAACCTAGATACCAAGCGGGTTCATTTACAAACTGGCAACTTAAAACATTATACTAGTTCAGATGATTTGTCAGGATGTGTCACAATAACAAACAAAATAAGCGTTTTTTTCAGACAGAGGTTTTGCATCACATCCTTCTCTTCTTTTTATTATATTAACTGAATGCAGATCATTTTTTTAAATGTATTTTGTCCTTTATCACAATTCACAGATTAGTGTGTTGTTTCAGTATGTTCTGCTACTAACATAGACTGGTACAAGCTGTTGTTGGTTTGGTGGATAAATGACAAATGCAATGGGACTTTGGGGGGGGGTGTTTTTTGTGTTTAAATTGTCCGTCTGTTCTACTGCAACAATCCTTTGTGTCACAGCTTCGCATTCCTGTGGCGTTTTGTTGAGTTCAGAGTGGATTCTTGGTAATCTGTGTTGTGTCCTCATGGACACATCGTAACTCAGACGCTGTTTCCCCAACCTCAGCACATCTAGTGGCCGGTGGATGAGCGTGTCACCTTAGAGGTCATATTTACCTTTGACAGTGGAGGCTCGTCTGAAATAAACTTGATTGGAAGAGAAAGAAGCTGAGCCGGGAGCAGAGCTCGATGACTTTTTTCTCAGAACTATTTCTGTGGGAAAGGAGGAATTCCCATATTTCCTAACAGAGGAACATATTAATGCGGAAGATTTCATGATGGGAAGAAAGGATGGGATATAGTGGGGAGTTTTTTCTGAGAGCAGTATTCCCAGTATTCCCACATTACATTGTGCCTCATGAGTTTGAATGCACTGAGGTTTTGGAGTTTGTATTCTGTCTAAATAGTGCAACTAAGCTACAAATATAAACATTTGACACTAAATATAAAAATAGCATGGTCAGCATGTTTTCTATCGCTCACTTTCAGCTTTTTTGCATGTGTTTCTCAGCAACCTTATATGTTTAGCTTAGGGGTGTTTGGGATAACGACGCTTCTGGTGTTCTTCCAGGAAATCACTTCGCACTTCCCAGTTAGGACACACAGGCCTGGCGGTAATTGACAAGGCAGTTCTCGAGCTGTTTCCTTCTCATTAGGTCTTTAGAAAAGACAGTTGTAAAAATGGAGGCTATTCTGTTAAATCTTTCGAAGGATCTGCCTCGGGCCACACCCACAGGCCATTGCGTCTTTAGATTGCGAGCCTTGGTCATTCTATTGTCCCCAGTGAGGTGAAGCAGACCTAACGCTCTATTGACAGATGTCCAAAGCGAAACACAATTGAAGCCACTACACCTCTCACTTCTTTGTTATTTTTCACCTCTTCGTCCTACTCTTCTTCCACCCCCAACAGAAAGATTACATATTGCCTTCCTAGCACTACACATACATACACACACATATAGAGGCTGACGCTTGACCTCTGATCTAGGACGTGTGTCGCGAGGACATCGCTTTGAAAGAAGAGGCAGGATTCTGCGCATTCTCTGGGCAAAATGTCAAGTACTTAATTCAAGCATTTCCACTTGGCTCGTAGTTTGGTTGCGCAATGTGCGTGTGTCTGTGTGACTTCATGTTTGCCTGCGTACATGCTAGCGTGTTTACATTGTGATGTGAAGCAGCATTACATTAATAGGAAGCATGTGGCACTCGTAAGAATACGCAAGGTTCACAAAGGTCCAGTGTTTGTTGTTCAGAGTTCCACTCCAACATCTGATTGTTTTGTGCTGTAGGAGCGTTACGTTGTCATGCCGTAGATTGATGGAGGGAGGTGGGCGGCCTCCAAAATAGCATGCTGTCCCCCCTCGTGTTTACTACTTTATACCACAGCCCACAGGGCTCAAAGTGAAAGCAATGAACTACGTAGGGCTTGTAGTTCCATTTGGGACATGGTGACTTGTGTTCTCCCTAGGATTCATCAAGTGCCAAATTGCTGCTATTATTTCGGGGGGGTTGGCAGTGGAGTGTCCAGCTGTTCAGCTTCAGTACGACGGCAGGCCCCAGGTGGAGTGCATCAACTGAGATGCACACACACACACGCACGCGCGCATACAGACAATTAGGCATGCAGGCCCTTCTCGAAACTCGACAGCTTTTGTCTCTCTCAGTTTCACTGTCACTCGCTCTCTCCCTCTTTCAAAGCTCAGATTGTTTTAAGTGTAGCCGTCTGCTCCTCTGGCATGGCCGTTAGCAGGCTTTCTTCCCTTTTTCTCTCCTGACGACCGAGGCAGAATCATAATCAGTAGCTTTGGATTTTCCCACCAGTCCACAGAAGCAGAGTGGCAGTGTGACAGTGAGATTTGTCTCCACTTTCTACCCATTCAGATATTTCTAAGTGTCTGCCATTGCCTTTCTTTCTCAGTGTCTCTCTACTTTTATCTAAGATGAGTGTGTGTGTATTCACTATCAGTTAGTGTGTGGTTGTGTGTGAACCAGTTACCAGCCCACCTACAAGCATTGGTCATGGGATGGCTTAGCAATTACATGGAGTACAGTTGGATCGATCCTCTTCTTTCAGCTGGCTGTGGTTGCCGTGTGTGACAGGTACTCAGGCAAGGGCCCCTTAACCCAATAAACCTGTCGGTAGCCCATAGCAGGATATTGTCAGCCTACAATGGCAGCTGGGTAATTACAAGTAGTAGTAATTATAGAGGCGAGATCCTAAGATCTCGAAAGAAATTTGCAAATGAATACATGGAGGTAAAAGAGAAATCCCATGCGAACTGTTTCAATGTAACATGTAACAATACATACAGTAGTGTGCTAAAGTCTTAGGCACCTGTCTATAAACGGAAGATGCTTTCAATAATATCAAAATGAAAGTTCCTAGATATGAAATGTATACTGGAAAGAGCATAAAACAGTGAAAAACTAAAAATAACTACACAAAAATGTAATGTGTCACCCTCACCGTATAGTTCGACTGTCCTTCACCCAGTTTAATTCCTTCTACACCCGTTACAGTTACTCAGGTTGGTTCTATCAGTGCATTATGTCATTGATGATAAGCATACCTGTTTGTTATCGTGTTACCATGCACTGGCCGATATACCTAAAAGCTCATCTGAAATGCGGTGTATTACATACTGTTAATTTATTATACTAAAGTATAAATAATTCTCTGTAGCATTGCATTTGATGGCCAATGAATGTTTGGAAATACATACATTGCTCATTTCTACTGGCACACTAATCGGAAACACAGACGTATTGTAAGTAGATTTGAGTCAAACAAGACTTTTGCACAGTACTGTACGGCCTGGCAATACATATCGTCCTTGTGACGTGGTACCTGCACCGAGAAACCTTCTGTCAGAGACACCCAAGCTGTAATACCAAGAGGTTGAGTGCTGTTGGACTCATTCCAAATAGGCCTATGTGTCTGTGGGTAAGACGGGACAGCGGTGAATGTCCTCCTTATCGGCGGTCACCGTAACACTGTTAAACAGCTTACCACGATTAACCAGGAGGAACCACCCCTCTTCCGCTTAAAGGTCCCTGGGACAAATCCATCCTGGCCACAGCCGCTCCTTTCCGAGGCCTGATTAGCTGAGCTGAAACGTGCTGTTATTCCGCTAATCGCTAAGCTTAGTTAGGGAAACTAATTTACACCAACACCTGAGGAATTTGCCTCAGCCCAATACGTTCTGTCAGAAGCTGGTGACACTGTAAGCAAGCTAGCACTGCCCTTCCTTTGGATCTCAGGGGAAAGCATGAATGTTAGGTTTATGACCGGGAGTGAATGTAAGCAGTGCATCACCATCAAAGTTATGAAAAAAACTGTAATTTAGTTCAACAAAATTAACTTAGTGAACAATAAAAATAACAGCTTTACTTTCATTCCGTTGATTTCAAAGTTTTCAAAATAATCTACAATCTCTTATCCTTGTATTGTTGAACGGGCTAATGTTTGATCTAAGTCATTTAGTCATTTTTTACAGAGCAACAAAAAGTAGTTACTGGATACTGTACATTATCATAATATTTTCCCCTGTGGGAATGAAAATCAAAACCTAGCAACGTAGGTGCAGTTCCACCATTGGCCACGAAGCCCATGATTGCTTCAACTTCCGTGTCTAAGCCTACCCCCTTGAAATATCTGGCTAGGTACCTGGCTATGGTGCTCACTTCCTGCCTGTTCTTCTTACTTGCTAGCTATCTGGCTATGGTGCTCACTTCCTGCCTGTTCTCCTTACTGGCTAGGTATCTGGCTAGCCAGCCTGATCTCACAGAATTCTGTGAAATGAACACGGACCAAAATTTGTGTCAGTTTCACGGAATGGCAGAAAAGCGCAGAAAAGTCCCTGATGGGAACTCTTACCCTAACCTTAACCACTTTACGTTAAGGTTTGCAACACATCTGCATCTCGCTGTAATAGAAAACAAAATACATGCAAAGGGTCCGCCTGGATTTGAACTCGCAATTTCTGGGATGTGAGTCACATGCCCGTCCACTGCCCATATCCTGCCGACTTGCAAAATCTACGCTATATACACTCTGCTACATCATCATGCGATTCTGTGAAGCTGCCACGGATTTAGAAGTTAAGGGTCCATGTTTATTTCACAGAATTTTCTGCCATTCCGTGAAATTGCGTCGGATTTTGAAGTTAAGAGTCCGTGTTAATTTCACAGAATTCTGTGAGCTAACAGAAAAAGTTGAGCTAGCACTTACTTTTGAATGAATTCTACCTTTAGAAACCTAGACCTGACCCTTTGAGATGTGTCCATGGACCAGTGCCTGCTAATACATTATCTCATCCCCAGCCCTGTCAACTCTCACGCATTGGCCGTGAGACACACGCATTTGATTGGTTTCACACGGTGTGGAACCAATCAAATGCGTGAGAGTTGGCAGCCCTGCATCCCTGTTCCAAGCACACATGGTACACCTGACGGAGAGGAGATCTGATGGCGTTCATATCACTCTTCTTCCGGTGGAGGTAAAGACAGGACCAGTGGGCTGCAGTAAGCACAGAGGAGACTGCAGGATTGCTTGCTTTAGTTCGTTGGCACCAGTGTAAGAAAACATGTATGAATGGATGGAAACGCACACAAACAGAAACACACACACACAGACACACAGGCAGTAGATGGTTTATTGGACAGAGGATTGTGTTTCATGTGATAAAAATAGAGGAGAAGCTGACACAGGCTATAGAATCACCTCTACAGTAGGTTGGCAGTCAGATCCATACACACCGACAAGTAAGAAGAATGTGGGGGTGTAGAAAGGGAGATATTTAGAAACAAAAGGATATCGATAGAAATAGAACGAGCAAAAGCCAAGGTCAAGAAGTCATGTTTTAAAAGCCATAAGACTCTGAGTGACGGTAAGCAACCTTGTCCAGTAAGATCATCACACTGACCCTCCCCTGTACCTGCTACCATCCTACTAACCTTAACCCTAAACCTTAGCACCTACAAAACCCTTTAATCACCCTTTAAACACATTAACAACTGCTTATTACTACATTTGTCATGATGAGGAAACGAGAAATACAGTCACCGGACAGCTCCAGCTTTACAAAGCCCTGAATAATTTACATCATGCCTGGTAGAAAAGGTGGCGATGAATTGGGATCTGAGTGAAAAAAGGCACAATGTCACTTTAATAAATGATGCACTGGACTCCTCATAGGCCTGTCAGGGCGGAGCTAGAATGTTCTGTTACAGACTAGTACCACTATCTATTTTATGAATGAGAGGTTAAACCAAGGGCCTCAGCATGGTAGTAAAATATATCACGCATGCATGGAGGCACACTACACTTGTCCTGTCCCTCCCAGTAAATCTCCCCATTCAATGACGTTAGAAGACATTAGCTAATTGAGATCTTGCCGATGTCTCCGGTAGATGTACTTTATCTACTTTGTGTAGCTACTAAAACATTAGGTGACTCTATTTACTCTTAGTGTGATTAATAGTTGTTATTTAGCAGTAAGGTTAACCATTACATCGATGTTTACAATAACAAAAAGAACAAGCCAAATGATGTGACTAAATATCTAATTTCAAGTTTTGCCTTTAAGATATCTGGTATCTAATGTGTATTGTTTCAACATATTGTAAGGGATTTTAGCCAAAGCATTAGTTGAGCTGCTACTTGTTTTCTGAAAAATATAACCAAGATAATAATGTGAAAAAATGTTTAGAAAGAGTTCCTATTTTTATCAGAGATAGGAGAGGAAGACAAGTTTATTTATGTAGACACAATTAGTATTTTCGGACTCACAACTTTAATTTGTAAATCGACTACGCGTCAACAGATCAAAACAACATCCATATCCCAGAAAATGTGTCAAAAAGTCTGTATCTGACTGTTGGCATTTCCCTTTTTTATGAATGCTCCACCATCTCCTGCACTACTGTCTAGCTCAGTTCTGTACTGTAGTTTAATTTAGTTGTGCGTATATTTCCAGAGATACTTAACATTGTGGGATACATGTACTTTGTGTAGAAGAAATATTGTATTTCCTTAATTGGCCTATTGATTGGCTCATTGTGCTTTGAAGAACTATGAAAGTAGTTAACATAGGCACAATACAAGCACTTTAAACTGTCTGAATGTACAGTGCGATCTGCTTTTACTGGCATCTAACCAAATTGGATCAAAGGAGGCTGTTTAGCAGCAGGTGTAGATGAGGTCATGGGTATGGAGAGCTTACTTAAGCCGTGATAAGACCAGAAGACCAGCAGATCAGTGTCAAAGAACTCCCAGGGATTTTGTGTGTGTGTGCTGTTATGGTATGTTTTTGGACCGTCTGGTCTGTTTAATTTTATGACTTTGATTAAAGTCATATAGGTTTGACCATGACCCCTCGCACTGCTGTTCTGATACATAATTAATATGACCTATTTAGTGTATTCTGAATGATCGGGTTGAACAGAATTTAACATAAGTCATTCTTCGAACTTTTAACTACACTGTAAAAAATGATACACCATATCTACTGAATAAAATTAAGGCAACAGATTACAAGCAATTTTATTAATTAAATATTAATTAATTATTTCAATTAACCATTGTAGGTAAATAATAAACTTAAGTTACCTTTAATTAATTAAATTGCTTGTAATCTGTTGCCTTAATTTTATTGAGTAGATGTAGGCCTTATTTTTTACAGTATAATACTGGAACAAGTGCAGTGAAGCGAATGTCATAGAAAGAAATGGAATGGCACACACATTTATTGTCTGTGACATCAGCTATTGAAATCTGAATCGTCTGTAAAGTTACACTTTGGTAAATTAGCTTCAGCCACCAATTAGTACCTAGCCAATATTTCCTCTAGGCTACAATAATCCTCCCTAGACAATTTCTGCATAATGAATATGCTTTATTGGATTGGATTAAAGCAGGCTCATAACATGTATATCTTCGTATGCCACTTAGTCAACACTCCCTATTCAATGTGATTTCTACATTGAATGCATATGTTTGAGTTTGTAGCATATATTTCCTGTCAGATCCCTGTTGCTATGCAGAGAGTGGAACATTTATTTTATTATGCAGGAAGAGAGGAAATATTCGTAACAGTCAAGCACAAACGAGCTATGCTTGAGAACGGAAATGTTTAGGATGGCAGGCAGGCAGGCAGGCACTAGGCAGGCAGGCAGGCACTAGGCAGGCACTTTATTTATTATTTTACATGCATTCAATGTCAGAGAACTCGCACTTCTGTCTGTGTAGGAGGGACAGACTCGTACCCTAACACACAACCATACCACAGGCAATGCAAACCTCAATTGCTCAATTTAGCTTTCACCAGCTGTAAACATATCCGTTTCCGTCGTCTTCTAGTACCCCTGTGGTTTTTATCCACATAGTATCCTGGCCTAGAGTTGTGTGTTCTTATTGTGTTCTTGGATACACAGTGGGCCATGACTAATAAAGGGCTGAATGTTCCACTGAAATGTATTTCGTATTTCGTCAATAGAATACAGTTGACATATTCACTTTCTGCTATTAGCTATAATAGAAGTCCTCTCACTGCTCCATAATATTCCTTTGTCCACTAAAGGCACATTTTCCATTAGCGACACAGTATAAAATACATTCTTCTCTCCACACGGAAGCGGATCTAAAGTAAAAGGCAAACTTTGGGGCGGAGAGCAGGAGGAGGGATTCTATCGTTTTTAATTTCCGTGGGTTTTACGTCTGCAGGTTTCAAAGTGAAGTGAGATTCAGGAGCGGCTTGATTCATCATAGTTACGACAGCCACTGAACCGTAGTCCCCAATGGAACACTCCCTAAATTCACGTCCTCTACCCAGGATGCACCATTGTCCATCGCCTACCACCTTGGGGCTCACCAGCTTCAGATGGCAGGGACCAATGGGTGAGCTCTGTGTCTCACAATCTCATCTGTGGATGGTCGAGACAGAGTGAGAGATGCTGAGAGAGAGAGAGAGAGAGAGAGAGAGAGAGAGAGAGAGAGAGAGAGAGAGAGAGAGAGAGAGAGGGGGAGAGAGAGAGGAGAGAGAGAGGATGGAAAGTACAACACCATCATTTATTACCATCAATCACTTTAATGTGTTAATGTTAGAACCATACTGCTTAATATCAACCTAGAACCGTACTGTATAATCTCCATTGAAACCTAGAACCATATTGGTTAGACACAAATTTGGCAGAAGAGTTTTTTGCTCAAATGTCTTTGTATCAGTTAAAAAGCCATGCTGCAGCTGTACCTGTGTACTGTTACAAGACATTTTATGTTTGGAGTAATGGTTTACATTGAGGAAAACACAGAAGCATACCTAATCTAGGGAATGCACCATTGGCATTGTGCAAAGTAGAAAATCTAGACAATCAAACTGAATGTTATCGTCATGCTATCGTCAACATGAACATGAAGGCGCATAAGCGTTGATAATCCCTCAAACCTCTGAGCTGTCATCACAGCAGGGACAAAAGCCTGACCTTCTTAACCTGAAAACAACAGCATTTGTTGATGTTGTCTTAATCTCACATATCATCAGTCCGAATTACACATTTACAGCCCACCAAAGCACGATAAAGCCACGCCCTCAGTCTCACAAAAGCTAACACATACAGGTTTCCTATTGGATGGAATTATTCTGCCAGGGTGTACAGAGGGAAAGGATATTGGGTGAGACAGGAAGAGAGAGGTGACAGAGACAAAGAGAGACTATGCGAGCGGGAGATACTTGTATTAAATCTAAATGGTATGGCTTAACTTCCACTAAGATGAGGTCATTACTGATCTAGGGACATAGCAGAGGCCGGCATGGATTAAAGATTACAGTTGAATCCCAAACTTTTTTTTATCATAAGAGGATTTAAAGGGTTATGCTATATGCACCCAATTCGTTTATGCATATAGCATTTCACTAATATATTGTTTTGTATTTAAATATAGCTTTAGTGTAACTGATAGATTTGATATTGAAAAGTCGGTCCATGGGGCTGAGGCCTGATGATTTTGTTCTGGGTTTGCCTGATTCTCCCAGATTCTTTTTTTGTTTGATGATCTTCGATAACATTGATCAGTCCAAATGGAGCTGAAAGCCATTGGACGCCATGGTTCCAAAATGTCACTTTAATAATAAGAGGCCTTTCTCTTTTCCCTGCATTCCCCAGTGCTATCATTCTAGTACCATCTCCCAACAACAAGGAGAGGCCTGATATAAACTGGCATTCCATACAGCCTTAACTTTTTTCAGCAAACATGCCAACTTGGACCCCGGGCATATAATCCTGACACATCATCCTGTAGGAGGAGGTTTACTGTGTGGCCTAACATTATTACATTCAACCATGAAGAATCATGGAATAACCATTTAACAGCTAACATGCCAATGGTAGGGTCCTTCCTTCTCCATCCTCCCTATTCCTCTTTTCTTTTTCCTCTTCTTTTCCTCTCCGACTGCCCTCCTTTCTATTGGCGTTCCTGCCTTCCAGACAATCAGCAACGACAATCAGCAAAGTCTGTTTGACTTCATTCTTGTGTTCAGTTTCAACTGTGTGTGTGTCCAGTCTGGAGCCTTGTGGCCAGTGACGGTGATGTGTCCCAGGGTCACTGTGGCAACATAGCATCGCATCACTGCGTGGCAACAGGGCTCTGATCTACTGAAAGACACATGGGAACTAAACTCTGTGTGTTTCAGTATGTCTGTATGTGCGCATCTGTGTGTTTCAGTGTGTCTGTATGTGTGCGTCTGT
>JACXGM010039096.1:0-10664 GCA_016801145.1 Umbra pygmaea
ACACACATATTTGAGCACACACACAGACATGCCGACAGTAATTCCCAGGCCCGGGACACAATTATACATTTAGGGCCGCCCGGTAAAAAAAATGACTGTGCAAAAACTAAATTTGGGACCTCCTCAGGACTGAGTCTGGGACAACAATCCCAGTCCCCCCCGTCAGCGTCCCCCACACACACATACATGTAGATTCCTTTAAATGTTAAGGGGAAGATTAAAAAAGAGAAACTTTATCTGTGAATTCTCACAGAATCAGAATTAAATTAATATCTTGCTACTCAGTCAGAATCTTATTAACCTAGAGTCCCAGTCTCTGTCACAATAATCATATATGTGATGTTTTAGGCCTATTGGCAGACATCTATTAAAAATGTAGGCAATGGCACATAAAGAGCCTTTTTTACATGTCCACTGAAGTTTCTCATCGTGCACTCTAGTAATTGTGTGGTCATGTAGCTTTGCATAAAAAAACTGTTGTCATTTGCAAGGCTACTTTTACTTTTATACTTTAAGTAAATTGCCAAGCCTGTACTTTGTTACTTTTACTTGAGTAAAGAAGTTAAATCAGTACTTCTACTTTTACCAGAGTATTTTTTAACACAAGTATCTGTACTTCTACTTGAGTATGGGAAGTGAGTACTTTTGCCATCTCTGGTTAATTAAACACCTCAGTTAACACTGTACTGTATAGTTAACACTGGAAAAGCAACACTTCACAATTTGCTGTGTAACTAAGTCAGTACAAATATAACTAGCAGTAAACTTCAAGGCTACAGGGTGTAAACTTTAGAGCATTAAGTTCTGTGTCCCTACCTCAATGCCGTAGCGCTGGCGCAAGGTTGACCTCATGGCCAGGGACACATTCATTCAAAAATATCCAGGAGGGGCAGACATAGGCACTCTCCAAATTCTTTTGCTGTTATACAGGTAAAACATGGAAAGCACCAGAATGCAAAGCAACCTACAAAAATATGAAGAGGATGAGAAATCACAAGAGAATACGATGAGGCATTCCACATTTTCAGTCAAAGTTTTGAGTACATGTGGAGAGCGCCTGGGTGGTGCAGTTGATAAGTGTCTTTCATGCTGTTAGCTGTGTCAATAGTGGGACCAGTGTTCAAATCTGATCTGCAGATTTGCTTCGGGTCCGATAGAGTGTTGCAAAAAAAAAGGATAAACTGGGACTTTTAACTGGTAATATGGCTCTATTTTACCTATAGGATACCTGTAAACATAGTGCTTATTTATTGGTAATATGAGATTAAACTGTCACTAGTGAACACCTAGTGTGTGTAGCCGTGAATCTTGGTATGTTGGTATTTAATTAACATTATTATACTGAAAGGCAGGAAGCCTATTTGATAAAGCATTTGGTTAATAACCAACAGGTTCAAATCCCTGAGTCAAATGAGTGTTACAAAAGGCTCCCACTCTGCCCTTGAGCAAGGCGCTCAGCCAGTTTTCTATAAAGCCTGATGTCAACAAGCCTTGCCAATACACCCTCAATCAATGATGTTTCAGAGGGAGGTGAAAACGAAAATACATTTCATACAGCCCTCTTACCCATAGACTATGTGTGGAGCAGGGCAAAATATTAAAAAAGTAATATTTGAGACGGATATGATGAAAACATTAGTACACAGAGTCATAGAAGGTAGATGAGGAGCAGAGACATGCACAGACGTTTTTCAGGGCAGGAGCTCAAACAAAATGTACAGTATGTCATCAATTCCTGCTGCTTTCCAAGGTTTCAGCATGCTCATTGCAGCTTCAAGTTCTTGTAGTTCAAAGGGCTTGGTGAAGGCTCTGGCTGGTTGTGGGTGGTTTGGTACTGCTGTCCGGGATTATTCTCCTGTGGGTCTGTGGCAGTTTTGGCTGCGACCGGTCTTCACTGAGGCGGTGGATTGTAGCCCATGCCTTCCTGCTATTGTTAGTCATATTGGTGTTTTCTATCATCTCCTTCCAGACTTGTCTCCGATCTTTCCCTACTTTGTTCAACAGGATCTTTCCATGTTCCATGGTGGTGGAGGAGAAAGGGTCCTCATTGTTTTCCCTGTGGTAGGGTTTCAGTAGATCACTGGATGTTTGATGGCCCGGGGATGTACTCTAGTCTGGCATCTTCTTGGTATATGTCGCCTGGCTGAACATTTCAACAGGTCTGTAAACGGGTTATAATTGTTGGGGTGTGATGGAATGCTGGAGATGGAGTCTTCGATCTCCTTTTGGAATGACAGCCAGTCTGCCTTCCGTAGATTGAAACTTCTGCGGAAGGGGACAGTTGTTACTTGGAGAATGGATCGGATGGTTATCCTGATTGGCCAGTGTTGTGTATGGGGGATAGTGTCCAGGACCTCTTTCATACTCTAGAATACTCTAGATGTTAGTTCACTGCTCACACAAACAAGATCAGGCGTTGTGAAAAGATTTTGACAGTTTAGCATCATGGATCAGGGTGAGATGTTTTGATTCAAGTCAGGTTTCGACTTCATCTCCATCTTTATTGTTCATTTCATAACCCCACAGTGTGCTATGGGCATTGAAGTCCCCAATGCTGATGTGGTATTTCTTTTTGCACCTGTCTGGCAGTTCAGAGTGGAGGAACAGAGTGGGAGAAACTTCAAAAGACATGAAACACTGATCTAACTTAACAAAGAACAAAACTAACAAAACACACCCCCAACGCCGGCGACATTATGACAATGTGCAGTTCGCCAAAAGATTAGTTTCAATAAAAAAATACTATTTTTTGACTTTGGCAGACTTGGAGTTAATCTTTTTTTTGAGAAAAGAACAAAGAACGGCACTGAAGTCATTCTTACAAAAGGAAGATGTGTTCGGAGTTTTGCCGACCAGACACTCTGGTTGGTTGTAGCGCTATGCTAATGCATGCATAGGGAATTTGAAAGACAACCTTTTATCCCGCCCTTTTGGATTGAGCACTGCCAATGGTGAGTTCCCAGACCTAACATCTTGATGTGGGTCTTGCTTGCCAGGCTAGAGTCATGACTCAAATGTATTAAAGGACTCAAAAGATTTGTTATTTTTACAGAATGACTCAAATTGTTACTGACTCAGGAGTTGCGACTCAAATAAATGAAATGACTCTAAAGAATCTTTATTTTATTGAACGACTCAAAAACATCTGAGTAAATAGTGTAGAACTTACCATCACTGATTACACTTGCTGTGACATGAGGGGAAGGCGGGGCCCTTGCACAAATGGCGGGGCCCTACGCAACTTGTATAGTGAGCATATAGGTTCAACCAGATCTGGTAAGGAGTCAAATCATGAGACGGGAATAAGCACAACACAGTTCTTTAATGTACTCCTAAGGTTTGACAAAGGTACAGAAGTACACTGGTCAAAACTAAACAGTTCTTGAAGACAAGAAATAACAGGCACACGTCTGTAGAGTATAGTCCAATAGCCTGACTCAAATGGTAGATATGCAAACAGAATATTTAATGTAGTGTACAATTAAATAGAATGTAGCCAAACTGCATGGAGAATACCTTGCTGAACAGCTTATCCACAGTGACACAGGAACAAGAATGTACAAGACACACTGGGAAAAGGGAGATTGTATTATTATTTTTTTTATTTAACCTTTATTTAACCAGGTAAGTTGACTAAGAACAATTTCTTATTTACAGCAATGACCTGGGAGCAATTAGGGTAAAGTGTCTTGCCCAAATACACAACGACATTTGGCTCAGGCGGGAATAAAACTGGCAACCTTCTGACTTCAAGTCTGACTCCCTACCCACTGAGCCATCTGCGCCCCTATTGTATACACATGAGGGCAATCAATACAAGACAGTTGGGAACACAGGTGGGAACTATGATCTCAGAAGACCAGAGACCACAAGTGCTTGAGCTGACGAGCACCAACAGGGGGAGATCCAGACTGTGGAAAGGGAGTTGTGACATAAATCAAGAGAGTCCAGAACTTTGGTCTGTTATATCTCATCTTAAAAATGGAAATCGTAGCAGGGTCTGACCTAATCAAATACCCGAGCTAACAAGGTGTTTATTGAGTTGTTCAATAGAGTTTCAGAAGACTGTATGTTATTGCATGTAGTGAAACTCTTGTGCCCTGGTTCTAACAATGTAGTAACGATGACAAAAAATTACAAATGAACTGATCAAGCAATATAGACAGCGTGTACTTGCAAACAGTTAGCAGTGCCATTGTGATATATTGATTTTATTAGGAGCTAATCATTCATAAGTTTAATATGTAATAAAAATAGTCAAAGGGACATAAAAAAGAAATTCATTTTAAAATAGGTCATAACTATGAAACGTCCGATGGGTTAAAAAGCTTTAAAAAGTATGAGGATTCTATACCAGAGGAGATTATCTATGCCCTAGATTTGAGACAGAACATTCTGTCAGCTTTACAGGAAGAAAAATCTGGTCTAAGATATGATCTTCTATGGGGCCTGTATGAATGGGTAAGGATTCCATTTCGGGCTAATGAATGCACCGCAGCCTTTCAACGTTGTATGGAGGAGTGTTTGGAAGACGTGCGAGACAACATCTGCGTCACCTACCTGGAGGACACACTAGTGTACAGGCAATCATTCAAGACTCCAGCTCACCGTGGGTCTGTCCAAATGTGCAAATTGAGGGACAACAACCCATCAGGATGTGAAATAAAGGCCTTCAGTATACAAAGAAAGTGTCTACTGCATGGATGGGACATACTTAATATTGATACAGATGGCATCCTCCACAGGAAAACAACAACCAAAGCACAGCTTGTTTTAACTGAGAGGTATAAGGCCACTGTACTGAAAGTTGCATGATGAGATGGGGAATCAAGGCATTGATCAAACAACATTACTGATCAGAGATAGATTATTTTGACCTTACATGCAAGGACTTATACGGGAACTTCTTACCAGTAACATCACCACACATCCATTTGAACTTGTGTTAATAGATTTTCTCCACTTGGATAAATGTAGAGACAGATACAAGTATATATTTGTAACCACCACCTCCAATCCTGCCAAAACAGTCACTGAGCGGGTATTCAATGATTATGCCCTGAGGTTTGGACTTCCAAAACAGTATCTTTTTGCAGGACCATGACTCCAGTCCTCCCGTCTCAGCCATAGATGTTATACTGTAATAGTTTTTGTGCCGGGGGACTAGGGTCATTCAGTTATTTTTTAGTCCCCACTTAAGGCTCATTGATATGTGAGAGGGGACGAGAGGCAGTTTATATATTTATTTTTGGGGTCAGAGTTGTACAGAGGTACTAGACCTAAGGAATGCCTACTCTAATGTTTCTGATGCCATGTTCATCCAAGGAGGCCCCAAACTCTTGGAACATGCTTCAGGACCATGTGGCCTGATGACTCCTTCCTGTCCCTGTCCTGTGCCCACCCCAATGTGCTGGTGGCCACGTCACTGCTCTTGGTGATAATGTTTCCACCTGGTGTCTCCCGCTATATATATCCAGAGAGCGTTGTGTTCTCCCTGCCCACTACCACTGAACTATGTTGATACTACACAAAGACTATGTTCACAGCCCACCCATTCCTATCTTGATTTTTGGACAATAATTGAACACTGATAAACAATGTGACATTAACACAATAGGCTTTGTACCTCCAGATCCCCCACCCGGTACAGCCAGAAGTGGACTGGCCACCCCCTTCTATCAGGCATCTCTCTAGGTTTCCTCCTAGGGTCCACCTACTAGGGAGTTTTTCCTTGTATATTTGTATCACTTGTGTTGCTTGCTCTTGGAGTTGTTGGGCTAGGTGTTTATCAAATCACTCTGTGACAACTGCTGTTGTAAAAAGGGCTTTATAAAATATATTTTATTGGAAAAATCACTCTTTGCCCAGCTGAAAAAGTGTGTGATGTACTAGTAAGTATGTGATGTAATAGGACCAACACCCTATACTGAAAAAAGTGATTAATTGGATTAGCCTTACAAAATTACTTCAACTGGTTACAAGCTACATAATTAGGTTGTCTCAACTCAAAAAAAACAATTGAGTATTGATCAATGTGTTCTTTTGAGTTGAGACAACCTATGTCTGTAGCTTGTAACCAGTTGAAGTAATTTTGTAAGGTTAATCCAATTAATCACTTTTTTCAGTGTATCACCTACAGGGAAATGGGCAAGTCAAGCATTTTATTCGAACATTACTATAAATGTTAAAGACACTTACTGAAAAACAGAAGACAAACTGGAACAAATTCTCAAACAAGCTGGTCTATCTATGTAATTGCACACAATGTAAGGTAATGGGTTTCTCCCCTTTTTACTTCTAATTTGGAAGGTCCCAAAGGTTACCTTTTGATCTCCTGTTTGGTATCACCTCTGAGACAGGAAAAACAGACCATCAAACATACATGGAGAAATGGAAACAAGAAATGTAGGAAGCATATAACATAGTACAAGAGAATACAAAGAAGTTGACAGACAGAAGAAAAAGATATTATGAAGGAAAAGTGAGAAGCTCAGTGTTTTATACTGGGGATGATGTGCATGTTAGAAATATGACACCTAGAGGAGTACTCGAAAGCTTCTTAATCATTGGGAAGCGAATATCCATGTTGTGATTCGCCAGGTTGGATAAGACATCCCAGTCTATGAAATCAAGCCTGAGCAGGGAAAAGAAAGATCAATAACCATGCATCGCAACCCATTGCTACCATGTGATCACTTACCATTGGGAATCGAGCCAAAAGCAACTTCTTAGGAAAAGAAGAGGACAACAAAGACAGCCACAGAAAACCCAAATCAGAAAAAGAAAGATGACAAAGATGAATATGGGTACCATTACAAGCCAGTAGTACAGCCTCAAGTGCCCATTGTAAACAGGGCCATTGAGCATGCAGACACACAAAAGCACAGCAACCAAGAGACACCACTGTTAAGCACCGATGGGCCAGTAGTTGGAGAAGGGTCCATAACAAACACAAATAAATCTGATACACAGCAGGGGATTATGCTGTGGAAGATGAAAACCACAGCATAGATGTACAACCGGTTGAAGAAGTATAGGACAAGATTCCACTAGATTCAGGTGAAGATGACAGAGGACAGGGACATAACTTAGAGAGGAGAGAAAGACGAGCCCCTAAGATCTTCACCTATGACCAACTTGGGACTCCGACATGCTATAGTGCAGCATGTACAAATGAAATGTTTTACCAATACCAGCCTTTACTATATAGTGAGGTTCAGGCCCGCTTACCATATGGGCAGAGGAAATGCATTTGAAGGCTAGCATCAATTATGATAGTTTATAGTGTCCATATAAACAGTCAGTAGAACAGCTAAAAAACAACAGGATACTGTGTGGTGATCTTCATACCAGTGAAATATCCATGTGACCTACAGTGACCCACCATATAAGTCAATGTGGACAATGTAGCAGTCTGACTGAGTGTGGGAAAAAGCTGTTAGGTAATCTGGCTGTTTAAGACAGGATGCTCCTGTACTGTTGGCATTTGGTGGACCTGAGGGGCAGGAACAGTCTGTGGCTTGGATGGCTGCCATCAGCAATTATCTTCTTTGCTTTCCTGTGGCACCTGGTCTTGTAGGTGCCATACGGGGGGGCAGTGAGGACCCGATGATACGTTCAGCTGAGTGTCGAACCCTCCACAGAGCCATGCGGGCAGACCGCTTTGCTTTGCCAGACAGTGAGACTTGTTACGTCCCCCAGTATAAGTATCTATGTTTCTGTGTGCCCTGGTCTGTATTAGTTTTCTCTGTGCTGTGTTCCTGTTCACTGTGTGTTTGTTCTGCTCGGTGTGTCTATTCTCCACTGTGGTGGCTCCCCTTACCACTTAGAGCAGCCCGAAGGTTCCCTTTAGATGGACAGCTGAGTGGCAGGGTGCATTTGAAGTGGCGAAGCTGTTGATGTGCTCTGCACCAGTTCTTGCTGCTCCAAATTTCGACAGACCTTTTAAATTACTGGGGGTCCATGAGCAGTGGAGTGTCAGGTCCCCCTCCTTAACAGGAGCTAGATTATAACAGACTGAGAGAGCACTGTGGTAAAAGCCAAATTGGTCTGTCCTTAAGTAAGACAGTTACATTTGTGTCAATTTTGAGGGGTTGTGTTTAATATTAGTAACATTGATTGATTTAGCAATAGGGGAAAATGGTAATTACAGTATGTCCTCCCTGATAAGTTAAATAATATAGAAATGTACTGATTTGTGAATTGCATATTCTTTAAAGCTGCATTGTGTAAGAATTGCTCCCATCTAGTGGTGAAATTGTATATGAAAAGCAACTGAATACCGTTGTAACCCATCCGGGTTTTTAGCCAGCAACACAAACTCAGATATGTCTTTCAAAACAATAGCGCTCATTTTAATTCATTGCAATAATCATTGTTAATTCATTATATAGCCTGTGAATTGTAACCAAATGCAATTGTATTGTGTGTAAAGAAACAATAAGAGCTATAATCAATAATGTGATAGCAAAAAACAATAATTTAACATGTTTTATTAAAAACAGTAGCAAATATGTTGTACACACAATTTGATAAAAAAAATGGTCAGTGTCTCATTTGAAAACACGATTACATTTGAAAAACATTCACTAGAGTCTGTCCAACAAAATACTAATTTAACCAAAACATGAACATGGACATTGTAATTGTAATGAATTATTGCGCTATTATTTTGAAATGGAAAATCCGAGTTCAGGTTGCCAGGCGAACGTTCTTGCCTACTGTATAGGCTGCCATTACATGTCCTCGAGAATAGGCATGATCCTTCATCTTAAGCAGGATTTGAAATCTGCCGGCAGTTGTGAGTATTCTCCCCCTTGCATTCGTCACGGTGCCACTAGTGTAAAAGGCAGAGCTTGAATTTCCAGGTATGTCCCTCTTTGGCTAATGTATTTTAAAGATGGAGGCGTAATATGGCTGCCGCAATTCGAGCAGCACCATCGTATGTATTGTGAATGGGAGATTCTACGCTTACGAAAATACTTCTGATTAGTTAGTGGAAGTAATTACACATGCATTAGCATATATTTTTGAAAGAACAAATGTTTTTTGCTAAGAATCAACTATGAAAAAATACACACACAATGTAGCTTTAACTGTAAGGACCCATAGCAACTGAGTTCACAACTTATGGGAAGTTCCTCAGTACGACCTTAATGACCAGGTAAAAGATGTTCTGTAATTTTAGAATGTTTCTCATTGTTCCAAATGAAGGTATAACATTGTAAACGTTTAAATTTCCCATCAAACTACAACCTTTTTTTACAGTGTAGTCACGTTTTAGTTTTTCATAGATCACTGGTAAGTTATGAAGTTCTTTTACCTGGTCAATAGGGTCTTACTGAGGAACTTCCCAACAGTTGTGAACTCAGCCTAACCCAGAAAAGTAATCTATTACACTAACATTTGGCATCTCTGATCACCACTATGAAACACCAGCGGATGAGACCACTAAGTGCTGTGTGTTGTCAGGGTCAAAGGTTACATTAACCTTGTGATCAAAACTGCCTAAAATGTTGCGATGTGATGACCACTCCTGGTTGGGAAGTCAACATTATGTTTTGACCAGGCAGAGTAGTGATCTGGGTGTTAATGACCGTCAGGCTCTGGCTACGTTTCTTAATCTCTCGAGCCATTTGACACCAGGAACAGATGTTGCAGAAGGTAGAATATGCACAGTCTTCTGCCATGTCACCCTACCATGAAACAAAAGAAACGTTATAGGCTTAAAATGTTTTCACTACATAATATCACAATTTTTCGATTATATAGGTATTATTTTTAAAAGTAGTTAGTAAGTCTAAGTACTGTGCTGTTGTTTGAAAAGCACTGTTGTGTATTGTGTGCTGTGTTGGTTTGTGCTTTGTTGTGTTATGCTGTGTTGTATCGTTGCATTGCTCTGGGTTGTTTCATGCTGTTGTCTTCCATTGTGTTGTGCTGTGTTAGTTTCCGGGTTTTGTTGTACTATGTTGTGTAATATTGCCTTGTATTGAATGTAAGTACTGCCCACCATAAGCAAACATGCTCCCTTATCTAGTGGCAACTAAAGAGCCTCAAGTCTGACAGGAACTTTACATTGGTTAACCTACCTGAATATTGTAACGCTTGCGAACAGCCACCCGCATGGACATGGACACAGGAGGGGTACAAGTTGAGATTATGTCCACCAGGGGGAGACAGAAACATTCTCCGAACCTGGAGGTGGTGTCGCAAGCAAAACAAGGGAAGAACCAAAAAGCAAAGCAACCTGGTGACAGAGTGAGAGAGAACTGAATATATAGAAGAGATCTAGCAACACCATTACATTCTTCTATCAATCACCTTCCATAGTGGCATGTAGCACTGTAGTAGGGAGGTAAAAGGATACAATTAATGTGCACTTATGAAGTTAAAGCATTAATGATTAATATATTTCCTTTTATTAATTTGGTCACGGTTAGGTAAAGGTTAGGACGGGTGTAAAATGTAGAAAGCAATAATATAAAACAAAAAAAAGTGGGATTGGAAATGATGCACATTTTAGAACAAAGACAATCCTGTTGTCAAATACTGAAGCTGACCTTTCCCCCCCAAAAAGTAAAAAATAATAATATATATATATATTATTATTTTTTACTTTTTGGGGGGGAAAGGTCAGCTTCAGTATTTGACAACAGGATTGTCTT
>JACXGM010039097.1:0-10663 GCA_016801145.1 Umbra pygmaea
TTAAATACACAATGGAGTGAGCAGGTGTGGTGAATCATGATAATGAGTCCGGGTATGGGAACTGTAGTTCAGAGGAAGAATGACTAGGGAAGCTGTAGTCCACAGGAAGTAGAACTGATGTATGGGAAGTGTAGTTCTGAGCGGGATGGAATAGGGAAGTGGCAGTGTCCAGGAAAGGGGAACTGGGAATCGTTACAGAGTGTAAATATTGAAAAATATATGTAAATTATTCTAAAGAACTACACATTATTATCCCGCATTAATTATAATTTTTTGAATGTAGAAAACTACAGTACTTTATTGTTGTAAAAAGTTCTGTGGAACTAATCACTAGTGTAGTTTTCTCTGTATCAGAACATATGTTAAGTTAGTAAAATGTAGTGAATTGAATAATCTACTGTACTAGCCTTTGATGCTGTGTATACTTTCGAACAGTATTGTTCCATATGGAAAATATATATATTTTGACTCAACGGTCGTGTGTTTTTTTCTGCCTTTGAAAGCTACGAAAGACAATGATAAACCATGTGACCCATGTTTCTCTCTACATCCAGATATGGGTTCACCGCATCCACAGAATTGATTTCCATACAACACAAATAACTTAACACCCACTCATACCGTCCAATAGTGTACAGTGTAGCCATGGACAAAGCACCGCTCTTCCACCTGAAATTAACTTGCGTGTTTACCTCAAAGGAACATTTAAAATCCATTAGCAAAGCTGGACAAAAACAAAGGTTTGCAAAGGCCCAGCATTTCCACAGTCTACCCTATTAGGGGGAACAGTGGAGCATTTGTCTGTGAGGTTTTCTATGTAGCAAACAGTCCACTGACTCCGTGGGTCACTGTACTGGCTCTGGGGAAGAACTGGAGGATGTGTTCATGCTACAAGATGAACCTAACAAACCTGTGTAGATAGAATGGTGATGATAGTGTTACATGTACACTCGGAGGCCGGCGGCCTGAAGGGATCTGTAATTGGACTCAATGAGGCTGCAAGCCTCGTAACAAAGCAGGAGCGCTAAAGTCTTGTCATAATTGCTTCTGGGGAGCTCTGCAGTCTGGCCTGAGTAACATCCCCCTGGAAAACTAGGTCCTGTCTTTTTGCCAATGGCTTATCAGCTTAATGAATGTGACAGAGAGACTGTTTTATTCTAACAAGCCTGTTCACTGGAGAGAAGTGTTCTGTTTTGCGAAAACAGCCGATGTCACAAGAGCCTCCTGCTGATAATGAGGAATAGATGTGGTAAAGAGGTCAATGGACAGCAGAATGCAGTGACGTTGTCATGAACCACGATTCCATCCAAGTATCTCATGCAGATTAATTACCTGGGGCATAGAAAACTATTTGAGGTGATGGGAACATGTTGGGACAATTGTACAATCGTCTGCAGACAATTTGGTAGTTAAATAGGTGCCGTCTTTTGTTTATAATATTAAATATTTGAGGACTTTCTGTGAAAACTCTTAGTGCGCAAACATTTGTTAGAGTAATCATGCCAAAGGAAAAGTTTAATACAAGGAATTGTTTATGTGGTGCTCCCATGATACAAATCGAAAAAGCATGCAGCTTACCAGGTTACAGATCAAGTACATTATGAATAGGTTGGGGACAGTGAAAAACCAGTAGGAATCTGTGTGGACTCTGTATGAAAGTAATAGTTCTTCTACTAGCATTTGTTTTATGAGCTTGCACAACGGGATTGTCATCCATACAAGCACTATACTCAGTATAGAACCTAAACATAATATGAAATACACCATTAAGCAATGGCATTAATGTGGTACTAATCTGGGTCTCTTCCTCCACTGCATATTTTCCCCATTTGTTTCCATGGCATCTTTTCCCCATCTGTTTCCATGGCATTTCCATTATTTTGAGTGAGCACCATTAACCTCTGATGCATTTATGCTATCAGAATGAACTCAGGGGAAATTACAAAGCATGTGTACTGTTTCCCCATATTAAAACTGTTGGTGCATTGTACTGTACAAATATAAAAAATTAATACCGTTTGAAATCCAAAATGTATATACATTTTTATATTTCCCTAAGATTGAACTATTACATAAAATAGTGTACATTTGGAACCTTGCGCATCTCCTTATGAAATCTCTACCCATTTAAATGTAATACATGTAATGCAGTCTTACACTTCATTGAAATGTTCTTTACCACAGTAAGGTAGATGTTGATGCTGGATGAAACAGCATAGTGCTTGTTTCTTTTTTGAGTTTTTTAGAGCAAATTGTATGATTTATGGAGCGTAACATTTATGGCCTACTTTTCACTGCCCCATTATTTATCTGCAAATGCAAATTCCCTACATCTAGAACTAGTTGCATTGCTCAAGTGCTGCTGAAGCTTAAAGGTACAATATGTAGTTTTCCAAAACAATAACAAAAGACGTACTTTGCATTAAAAAAGCAAGCATCACTATACCTATATTATATATATTTCTTAGTTGTGTACTTACATTATCCTAAATGTTTCCACTAACTTTCAAATCCAGAAAAATTTGTAATATAATTTGAAGACACGGGACGTTTCATTTTGTCTTCCGTCAATGGCGTCATATTACTTCTGACTGCGCTAGTTGCTCTAAGTTCCAGGGAAACGCCAAACATAACGTGAATAAAGTTATAATAGTTTTTACAATACATTACTTTGTCAGTGAACATTTTGTCTGCCGGAGACACTAGATTGGAAGGTTGTCATTGACGACGATAACAAAACCCATGATCCCACGCTACTTCCCGACGTCATCTTTTGCTATTGTTTTGTTTGAGAGCCCCCTGGCGGCAAAAAACTACATATTGTACGTTTAAGTTCTACAGAGTGTACTTATTACATGAAACAACTCACACAGACAGTTTGAAAAGAATGGAAATGTTGAGATTAGTTTTTTATCAAAGGTGGCACTGCAGGTCCTGCGTGATGTGGTGGTAACAAAAAACCCAGAACCTTTTCCATTATGACATGATGTATTTCAAGTGAAAAGCTCGAATGGGCACTCCACAATACAGCGATCTGGAGGTGCTGGAAGCTTTTCCCAGCATTTGTCGGACAATGAGATATGTTTCACCCACACTTGGTGTTATAATCCAGCTCCTGTAGGGAGGGATCCTGACACCCCACTGCTCAAAGACCCCAGGAGGCCAACAAAAGAGGTATGGGGTTGTGGGTGTGAGTAAGTACACTGACACAGTTGGTACCATATACTGACGGCTTTATTTGCCACATGGTAATAATAAAATAATAGGTTGGGAGAAGGGGCTGGGCGGGACCAAAGCAAAGAGAGAAAAAATACAAAGGCACACCTCTAACCTGTCCTAACCTAACACAAAACACATATAACCTACCTGTCACACGGATGAGGCACCCTAACCAAAATACAGAGGGTGGTCCAACAAGAGCTAAAATTACCCAACGGGTGATGTATGCCCATGGGCAGCTCTGGCCTACACACTCCCAAGTGCTTCCTTTTCCCCCTGGGAAGACAAGAGGAAAACACAAGTTACAATGTGTGGTACATAGGGATTCTCATATTGACCGTTTAACCGTTAACCAAAAGTATAACATTTGACCGATTAATACTATCAGTTAAACGGTTTAGAAGTTTTTTATTTTTTACGTAAATGTAGCCTATATATGTTAAATCACGTGGCGTGTTGACACGTGCAACCAGAGCCTGGCGCTTCGTTTTGAAAGGTGGGAGATATAGGTATTGAGGAGCGAAATATACAAATATATATGTTTTGCGTCTGCAACACGTTCTTCATTTAAATTGACAACCCTTGGACATTTATGATGACTGTGATATTAACTTGTGCTTTCATTTTTTCATGATATTAACTTGTGCTTTCATTTTTTCATGTACAGAAACGTATAACGCTATCGTATTGGGAAGCATATATTATTTTATCGGCTATAATTCATCATGCTCCTGATGCATTATAGCTGACAAAATAATGTTAACTTAAAAACAACACACACAGTGATTGACAACACGCACTTTATTTTCAGTGAGGTAATGGTCATTTCAATGGAATGGGTGCGCTCGGCAGATATATATATAGTTAGTAACATAACGCATAGCAAGCATTATCAATATTTTGTTTTGTGTTAATGAAATATAGCCCTTATTTGGAGTAGGCCTCCTGTAAGCAACAACCTTGTTCCAGATTGTCACCGACTGTTTTCATTCTATAATTTGACAACTCGGTAAACACTGCATCAAGGCTACTTTCCTTTGATTGACAACAAAAAGTGAAAACGTCTGCAACAAGTTTTCTGTGAAAATATTTTGGTTGGTGTGGAGTTTACGCCAGTGTAGTTTCGTGAAACCAAATATCGACACAGCTTTAGTATGAAACTAACTAATTTCAACATATCGTTTAGTGTGGACTTTGCACCCGAGTGAACTTATACGCAAAGCTGGTGCACCCAGCAGCTGTTGTTAATCTGTTCTGTATGCTGTTTAAACATTAAAACAAATCTGTGGATTTTTTTTGGGTATATTTAACGGGTTACATACACTCGTCAATTTAATTTTTAATTAAAACCAATTGAATCTTATAATCAGTTATCAGTTAACTGTTAATAATCAGATAACGAGTTGCGGTTGTTGGTCAGGAAAATTACCCAAAATGAGCATCCCTTGTGGTACACAATACACTATGTGCACCATACAATTTACACAACCACAACTCAACCACAACCTAAGCACATCAACACACTAACTAGGCCTACAAACACACACACCAAAACACCAACAGCTCTCACTCATACTAAGACTACTAAAGCCCAGATAAGGCAAACTGACAAAATAAGCTTCCATCTTCCACCAAGACAGAGGGAACACAACATGGCACAATATATACTGTTGTAGGGCTTGAAGGGATTGCTCTGATTACTGGGACCAGGTGCACTGGATTATGGAAGGGAGGAGTAACACGCCCCCACTCAAAAACAAAACCAAGATTTGTTTTCAGCAGCAACGTTACACTAACGGACCCTGAAAACTAAGGCTTTTCCCACATTCACAACAGGGCGTCAACCACTACGTAACCCATTCCATTCAGATGGCAGATTGTGAAGTTGTAGCCCTGCACAATCAAGGCCCAGCGCATAAGCCGGCGATTCTGGTTGTACATTCGGGATAGAAACACCAATGGGTTATGGTCAGTGAAAACTGTAATGGACAAAACACTGGAACCCACATACACATTGAAAAACTGAAGGGCCAGAAGTAACGCTAGGGTCTCTTGCTTCCCAGTGGAATTCCTGGACTGACATCAATCCCCTCTCCGTCTTCCTGCAAGAGCCCCAGCCCCCACCATACTGGCGTCAACCTCAATTTTGAAAGGTCTTTTAAAGTCCAGGGCTGCCAATACTGGAGTGGAACACAATCAAAAGCCTCCTGACACTCAGTTGTCCAACTAAATGACACCTTCCGACTTATGAGAAAGTTGAGCGGGGTTACCACAGTAGAATAGTTTTTGCAAAATAATACGGTAATACCCTACCATACCCAAGAATCGCCTAAGCTGCCAGCGGGTAGTAGGTTCAGGGTAAGCGATGATGGCTTCTACTTTTCTTGTCACAGGATACACTTCACCATGCCACCCTCAATGTGGCTACATGTTCCACCCAGATGGAGGAGTGAATAACCAAATCGTACACATTGGAATATAAACACGGTTTACAACTTCAATCTTTAGGTAATATATACATTTGTCAAGATCTTGGGATTCTAATGAATATCTTGGATCTATGAAATCTACAAAATTTAAAAAGTTTTGAGTGATAAAGTGACGTACATGCAAAGTAAAAAATGCCATTAGCTTGTACACTCAGCTGTTCGTAATTTCCCCTCATGGAAAATACACAGTCGAATACAAACACGGTTTACAACTTCAATTTTCAGATAATATATACATGTCTCATATGTCCTTAAAGCTTAAGATCTTCTCAAGAGTCCCAGTAATGACATAGAGCATAGATGTCTGAGGTAAAATCCAGCTTGTTATGTAGAAAATGACAAATTCAGGACCGCAATGTTTTAGAATGTACCAGGAAGCACCAGAAATGCTTTTGTTTATGAATCGTGGCCCGCAATTATGAACGACAGACGCAGGTGAAACATGTCTTAGCAATGTCTACAATGTTGAAAATCAGCATCCTCATTAAACAGAGATGTTAAAAATGACCAGGATTTTGCAAATTACATGTACAAATAACCTGTAGCTGAAGCTTTACATACCAAGTCATCATGACTTCCTTGTAGAGACGCCAGATGGCTGTTTTTGTCACATGCGTGGCAACAGCTTTCCACCAAAGTTTCTGTCCTGGGTGGCGTCCAGGTAATACCACTACATTATCCTGTGCGTAGTTGTTGATTAAGTTCACAACTCATTGCAAATCCTCATGCTTCAAGTCTGACTTTGGCTTGATTTAGTCCGCTCTCTTTTTGATGGGAGGCATGAGACCCTCCTTGTAGGACTGACGAAGAAAAGTCAGGCGCGCCCTAATGATTCTGAAAAACAAACACATATTTTGTATTAGCCAAGACTTGGCTCAGCCACCTTGACACAAGCCACACCTGTAGCACAGTCTGACTGAGTATTGAAACAATGATGCCTATTGTTTAGACATTAATTTCCTAAACAATGCCCCACTACTGTTAGTTAGCTTACAGTTTACTGATAGGCCTGTGTCTGGCCTACCAGCTATATCAACTAAAATTTGGTTTTGTAGAACACTAAAAAACACATGTAAAAGGCAACTGAAAGAGAGCTTAAATGGGTAGTTTATAATATGTTCTAAATTTCAAGTGTTTGTTTGGTACTTCAAACTGTATGGGCCTTATCTTCCACCCGGCGCAACGCAGTGCAAAGTCTAAACGCAAGTGTCTTTGTTAGTTTAAGACCAACGCAGTTGTCAATTCCCCGTCAGGCGCCTGCGTTGTTTAAATAGTAAATGCATGTGCGCCCATATTTGCGCCCATGGGAGTGCTGGTCTAACAGGGAGGTGTGTTCAGGATAATTCTGGGTGTATTGCTATCTTGAGGAATTGGAAAGTGATTGCGCCATTGACCAACAAAAACCTGGTCTAAAGTCAATGGCGCAGCACATCATAGTTATTTTAACAACAAATTAGTCAAATGCACCTATGGCATAGGCACAGCCCATGCACACTATGCTTGTTGCACACACACAGGGAAGTGCAGCAGCACACGAGCATGCTAAAGAATACAAATAAAAGTATTACGATGCAAATCCACCATCATAATAGCAATGCGCGAAAGGTACAAACGTGCCTGGCTCTTAAAGGGAATGAGAGATGAATCTCTGATTGGTTTGTTGCATGTTACACCCAAAACACACCCATCAATTAATGAAGACATTCAGTACAACCTATTTAGACCAGGCGCCCGTGCAAACCGTTTTATCCGCTGTCAAACTAGCAAAAGTGGATATGGACACGCCCAAAATGCATCTGCGCCATGCGCTTCACACCATGCGCTTAGATCGTTAAAATAGGGCCCTCTGTTTCAAACCGAAGCTAGTTAGTTAGGCTGATGTTTCTATCAGTTTACTGATAGGCCTTTGTCTGGCCTACCAGCATCATCAACAAAACGTTGGTTTTGTGCAACAATAAAAAACATGTAAAATGAAACTGAAAGATAGTTTAAATAAATCCATACCATTCTAAAACCTTAACATACTTCAAAACAAAACACAGGCAGAAACGACATGAATAAGACAACAATACTGACCCAAATCACGTTATCCGAATCATTGAGTTCCTCTTTCTCTAATTCTGAATCGGGAAGATTTATTGGCGGGGACTTCTATTTCTTTTGTTATAAGTGATTTTTATTTAACTTATTTCACCTATCTACAGAATAGAAACAGTTGTTTTTTATATAAAAATGAAAGTTTACATGTTCACAATATTTATAAAAAATATTTTTAACCAAAATGAATAGTTCATGCTTTTTTAAGTTTCCTGAAAGGTAGGCATTCTCTCCATACGCCTAGATGTCTGTGTCTGGTGACAATTATGTTGCAAAAAACTTCCAATATATAACTACCATCAGACCGGACCTCACGGCTGTGAAACAGTAATGGACTACCGGGAAGAGTCTCCCGATTGCCACCCTGCACTGGGTCTTTTTCTCAAAAAAAGTGCTGGGGACAAAATGATTCATGATGTCCCCACCGTAATCTACGCCTATGCTCATGAGCCAATTCACATGCGACATAGAGACGTTTATTCATCTGTTTTACATATTAACACACATTTCTGGGTAGATATATAGGTGACCCAGAGGAAAGGATGTTTTCCTTCAGAACTTGTAAGGGGCCATGCGGGGTATAGCCAAAAACTAATTCAGCAGGACTGAATCCTAAAGACTCCTGCACCGTCGCTCTAATGGCAAGCAACACATAAGGTGCCCTCGTCCCAATTAGCCTGTGTGTCTAAAAAATACTTACGCAGCTTGACTTTAAGGTTTGGTGCCAGCATTCTAATGCCTCTTGGCTTTCTGGATGATAAGGGCTTGATTTTTGATGATGAACAAAAATACTTCCTATAACCTGTGAAAACAGCCTAGACGTGAAATTACTACCTTGGTTGGTTTATGCACCTTAGGAAACCCAAATGTTGTAAAAAACTTCAGAAGAGCTTTAGTTACTGATTTAGCAGTGATATTCCTTAACGGCACTGCCCCAGGATAGCGAGACACACAGCAGATGATTGTTAACAAATGTTGGTTACCTGTTCTTGTTTTAGGTAGTGGACCCACACGATCACCCTATCAAACGGTTCCCCCGCTACCGGAATATGACAAAGAGGAGCGTAGGGAATAGGTTGGTTAGGTTTTCCCACCATTTGACAGACATGACACATATTACAGTATTGAACAACGTATTTCTTCAACCCTGGCCAGAAAAAAATTTGCAATATTTGGTTTTACGTCTTCGTTATTCCTAGGTGGCCAGACCAAGTATGGTCATGTGCCACTGACAGCACATGCTGCCTCAACGGAGAAGGCATCACCACTTGAGACACACTTCTCTGCTCCCCATCTGTCTCATGAGCTTTTCACATCAGCACCCCATTTAACAGATAGTACACTTTTGTCTTACTGTTAGCGTCCTCTTGGGAAACCACTGCTGTAAAACATTTCTTTAGGCTACCATCCAATGTTTGGGCCTCCACCACTCTTGAGAGAGTAAAGGACCGCACAACGTCACCTAATTGCATGGTTTCCTTTTTGTCTACATTTTTGTCTACTATTATTTTTCTGAGCACCTCGACACACTCAAATATTGAATCCGCCAGATTCACTACATCACCCAGCTTTCTGCACGAGTGACCGCACAAGCTGGGAAAACTGGGGAAATTATTACACAACTCATCTTGGTTACACAACTCATCTCAGAGTTTGGTGTGGCAACTAACTCCAACACAGGATACCTATGCCACCTGCAATGTCGTTGCCCAATAGCATTCACACTCCCTTAACTGGTAAGGTTGCCACCCCCACATGAAAATACCCAGATACAACTTCTCATTGTAAATGTACCTAATGTAAAGGCACTGGTTTGGTCCCCATGTCTATTCCTTGCAGAATTACCTGCATACCGTCGGCTGTGCTGCCAGATCAGGGAAGCACATTGTCGAGTATCAGTGACTTCGCCGCCCTTGTGTCTCTCAACACTTTGACAGACTTCCCAGACTCCAGGTCAGCTGTTAAGGATACTTTTCCACTACACAAATAGGGTACACTATAGGTGGGATCTGGTAACAAGGGGACTTCACCAATGGGGTTGATTGAATGAACCAACCCTATTTCCTTACTTTTGCGTGGTGGGGATCTCTGTTTACTTTTAAGGGTCAGACAGTCAACAATCAAATGCCCTACACGGTGACAATAATAGCATTCTCTACCTAATGGCTTGGTATTTGTACCACTAGACATATAGTTACAGTAGCTGTTTAACAACTTGGGAGGATTTACAATCCTTACAGATTGTATCAGTCAAAGTAGTAGCTAAATAGATAGTTGACTAGCTAGCTTACAGTATATCTTGTGTTGATGCATTTTTTGTGTGAATTATTGTTCAATCTGTACCTACTGAAGCAAGGTAGGGCATATAGCTCCCAAATAATTTTGTGACACGTATGGAATGTTACAATTTATGGTGAATACTGGCTAACTAAAAGCCACAGGCTTTAGGGTACATTTGATATCACTTGAAGCAACTCGCTATGGGGCGGGCACTATGTTCGCTTTGAATTCTGGACCTTGTGATATTTCAAGTGCAGACTAATACAGAAGCAGCCAACTGAATGGCGAGAGTGTAGTCAAGGGAAATTGAGAGAATATTATACCATTAATATGCACAATAAATTAATACATTAATAAATGATATATTTCCTTTTCCCTTGGGGGCAATGTTATGAGTTAAACAGGTAGATAGTAGCTTAATAGAAAGCGTAGAGAATGATCTTATTGATCTTAGTTGCCTCGTAGATATTTAATATCTATAAATCTGACTCCATGTGTTTTAATTGTTAGCTGAGCAAGGTCAAAACAGGCCTAGTCCGCGTGAACTCTGGATCCGCCAAGGTAGCTAACCTGAGACA
>JACXGM010039098.1:0-10663 GCA_016801145.1 Umbra pygmaea
CCTCAGTGTATTCAGTATTTGATAATACAGTGGTTTAGTTATGTTCCTTTGAGTGCTCCCTAATGTATTGTGGTCTGTGGTTCCCCCTGGTGATCCTTCTGTGTCTCACAGGTGCAGGTCTGATGTCATCATTGTGGGACAGTGTGTACATGTTGATTGGCACGGGTGTATCCTATTGTCTCTGATGTGTAATGGTATTAGGCCCTTGTGATTCCGCCTTGTCCTTGGTCGTCAATGTCTACCGTTACGTGTTCCTGTTGTGCTGTATGTTATTCCGTTTCGCCCCTCGTGGCAGTATTTCATTTCATTTAATAAAGTTCTCTTGGATTATTGCAAAACCTTCGCGCCTGTCTCTCACTCCTTATACAGTGGAACCGTGACAGGCAGTATTATAGAGAGACTTCTGAATTATGGATGTGTTACTTTACAAACACAATTTTAAGCCGGATTGTTTTTCAAGGACACCGCAGGTCACATGGATGAGAATGTACATAATTCTGCGGAAAGTTCTACATTTAAAATTACATTTGAAATGACTGGCCGTGTGAGTAATCAGGAAAAGCTGTTTTTAGGAATCATCCAAGATGGCGTAACCAAGGGCAGACGTGTTTACATCGTGTCTCGTCTACATTATCTGTTTTGTCTTTGTCTCTCTCCATGGGCACCTCTATTTTTCCTCAAAACAATTTCCACACTCACTCTAGTTGGCATTGTTCACCTTATTCACTCTGGATTATCTATGTTTTTGCTACATTCCTGACCCGACAGACAACATCTAGCGAATTAGCTGCTACCAATAGCCACGTCGAATACTGGTACAGGAGGATATCATATAGCCTATTAGCTGCTATCATTATACTGGATATAGCCACATCGAATAGACTTTCCATTGCACAATAATATATCGGATTACTCCTCTGCCTACACTCCCGCAATATCTACAAGTAAACCAGTCAGTTACAGGTGCTAGCTACCTTGCTGGCTACCAACTGAGTTAGCTTACCTATGGGTTAGGCTAGAGTACCTCACTTCTTACGGACTGGAACCCAACACCAACATTTCGGAGCTGTGCAATTTCACCACAATCTCCCGGCCGGCGAGATCCTCCATTGCAGCCCTTCAACATGCCTTCCAATACATTGTGGCCAAGGGGATTCTTCCACTACTAGCCTGCTACCTGGACTAGCGGGCCCGCTAGCAACATCCTGTTTAGAAACGACACTGTTCAAGCCACCAAGCTACACCCGGGACTCCTCTGTATATACATCATTACAATTTGGATTACTCAAACTCCACAAATATTCGGCCCCGTTCTGTGAACTGATCTGAACAGCTTCAACTGACCTACCGGAGGCATGCATTGCGGTAACTCTATTTTTGACTTTCCACTACCAGTAGGCGCATGTGCACAGTTCATGTAGCGCTTCCCAGAATTGAAGAATCTTATTTTACTGTAGATCAGCTACTCTCACTCATTATACCTCAGACAACCTCTTTGTACCCCCCACCTTCTCCGAGACCATTACTGGTCAAACTGGTTTATCCAGTTCCCCAAGAGATGTTATCTCTTTCTTTGTTACTAAATGCCTAGGCTCACTCCCCCTGCACACTAAACATACTATATAATTATCTGCCCATAGGGCCCTGAGCACATTTCATACTGCTCAAAAATCCACTGCACTCATTCTGCCCATGGTTCTAAACGTCCAATTCTCAAAGCATTTTGTCGCACCCTTATACTGATTTTACTTTATACAGCAGGAGATGTTGAGCCAAACCCCGGACCGGTAACTAATAATGCCATCCCCATCCCCCAGGGTCTCTCTTATGCAGACTTCTGTGATAGGAAACATCTTGGGTTCATGCCATATTAATATTGTTATTAATATTACTTCCTAAAATGGCTCCAGTAACCGCCCTTGTCTGAATCCTGGCTCAGGAAATTCACTAATAACTCAGTTGTATCAATCCCTAACTACACTTTTTACCATCAAGTCAGAACTACTAAAGGGGGCGGAGTCACACTCTATTGTAGACAAGCACTACAATGCTCTGATATATTATCCAGGTTGGTGCCGAAACTTTTACTTTTAATAATCCACTTTTCTAAAAATAAGTCCCTCACTATAGCCACGTTATAGACCCCTTTCAGCTCCCAATTGTGCCCTAGACAGACATTGTGAATGGATTGCTCCTCATTTATCCTCTGAGTTTTTGCTGTTTGGAGACCTAAACTGGGACATGCTCAATGTCTCAATCAATTTATTATCTAAACTTGATGCACTCAATCTCACAAAAATCTTCAAATCACCAGATACAACTTAAAATCTACAAACAATGGCACCCTCATAGATAGTGCCCTAACTAACATGCCCTCTAAATACAATTCTGGTGTCTTCAGCAAAGACATCAGCGATTACTGTCTCATTGTCTGCGTCCGTAGCGGGTCTGCAGTTAAACCACCTCACCTCATCACTATTAAACGCTCCCTTAAACATGTCTGTGAACAGGCCTTTCTATTAGATCTAGCCCAGGTATCCTGGAAGGATATTAACCTTATCCCATCAGTAGAGGATGCCTGGTCTTTCTTTAAGGATGCCGTTCTTGCGGTTCTAAATAAGCTTGCTCCTTTCAAAGAGTTTAGATATAACAGTAAATATAGCCTGTGGTTCAGTGACCAACATAGACACACTTCTTTTCAATAACAGTCATAAGCCTTCCAGTCATGTAGTCTGTCAGTTTCTTGGTCTGTTGACAATCACCTTTTTGTGCAGCAGCAACCACAGCCACCCAGACACTGTTTAAAGTGGTGTACAGTTTCTTTCAACATAAATCAACCATTTAAGAAGGGACCACAAGTTCTCACTAGGGTTTAGGTCAGGTAATGAGGGGGCCATGTCTTTATTCTTTTATCTTCATGGCTTTTACTGTCTAGCCAGGCGGTGGAGAAATTTGATGCATGCGATGAAACATTGTAAAGATGCAGACAATTTCCTGTACCACTGCTTGAAGAAAGTGTCTTCCAAAAACTGACAGTAGGTTTTAGAGTTGAGTTTGAGTCTGTCTTTAACCCAAAAGGTCCAACAAGCTCATCTTTAATAATACCAGCACATACCAAACTCAAAGTGGTTTATTTGTCATATGTATCGGATAACATCACATTATCCTATGCATAGAAATATAAAAAGCTTGACACATCTACACAGAGGCTTAACAAGGTTATATACAATATAAAGAATTTTTAAAATGATAATAATAATAATAACAAAATACACTATGTACTGAGCAGTGGTCCGGAGAGTGTACGACAGCAAAAGTAATAAATATTATAAAATATGGCATAGAAAATAACTTTTAAAGGTGCATTGAATTCTGCTACATCAGATGTAGAGTGGATAAAGTGACCAGAGAATGTCAGGGCTCAAGAAATGATTGAGCATGTTGAGCAGCTGAATGGCCTGCGGAAAGAAACTGTTTTTTAATCTGGTAGTCTGTGCCTTGATGCTCCGGTAACGTCTACCAGATGGCAGCAGTGAGAAAAGGTCACGGCCTGGATGGCTGTGGTCTCTTAGGATGTTCTTTGTTTTCCTCAGGCATCGCTTGTGGTAGATGCCTTGCACGGAGGGGAGACAGCAGCCTATGATGCGCTTCGCTGACTTCACCACCCTCTGAAGGGCCTTACGATCAGCAGCGGAGCAGCTGCCGTACCATGCTGTAATGCAACCTGAAAGGATACTTTCAAAGGATGTTTTCAATGGTGCACCTGTAGAAGTTTATTAAAATCCAGCCAGACATGCCAAACTTCTTGAGTCTCCTCAGGAAGTATAGGCGCTTTTGGGCAGTTTTGTTGCCGAGCTTGTCTGACGGGACCATGTGAGGTCGTCACTGATAAACACACCTAGGAACTTGAACTCTGGAACTCTCTCGACTTCAGCTCCATCGATGTGTATGGGGGCAAGACCCTCCCTCTGCCATTTCCTAAAGTCCACTATCATCTCCTTAGTCTTGCTGACGTTGAGAGAGAGGTTGTTGCACCAGGTAGTCAAGACATTTACCTCCTCTCTGTAAGTGGTTTCATCGTTGTCTGAGATGAGACCTAGGATGGTTGTGTTGTCAGTAAACTTTATGATGATATTAGAACTGTGTGTGGCCACACAATCATATGTGAACAGGGCGTACAAGAGGGGACTGAGTACGCAGCCCTGTGGGGCTCCGGTGCTCAGGGTCAGTGCGGAGGAGGTGATGTTGCCCATTCTCACCATCTGGGGTCTGCTCATTAGGAAGTCCAGGATCCAGTTGCACAGGGAGGTGTTAAAACCCAGGGTCCTGAGCTTGGGAATGAGCTTAGCAGGAACAATAGTGTTGAATGCTGAGCTGTAGTCCACAAATAGCATCCTCACGTATGTGTTCCCTTTTTCCAGATGGGAGAGGGCAGTGTGTGCCGTTAGTGCGATGGTATCGTCTGGGGATCTGTTGGGGCGGTATGCAAATTGTAGGGGGTCCAAGGTGTCCGGGAGGGCGGCGCAGATGTGGGTTCTGACCAGCCGCTCGAAGCACTTCATGATAATGGAGGTCAGTGCTACTGGGCGGTAGTCATTTAGGCAGGTGATGGTAGGTTTCTTTGGAACAGGGACAATGGTGGCCTGCTTGAAGCAGGAGGGAACTACACACTGGGTTAGGGAGAGGTTGAATATGGTGGTGAATACCTCCGCTAGCTGGTCAGTGCATCCTCTTAGAACACAGCCTGGAATGCCATCTGGCCCTGGAGACTTCTGCGGGTTTACTCTTTTAAAAGCTCTCCTTACATCAGCCATGTCCAGGGACAGAGTGCAGTCGTCTGGGTTCTCAGCTAGCTTCTCAGGAGTGATGTTGGCCACCTCAAATCATGCAAAGAAGGTGTTGAGCTCGTTGGGGAGCGAGGCGGGGGGATTGGCATCACAGCTATTTCTCCCTTTGTACTCCGTTATCTGCCGCAGTCCACACCACATGCGCCTTGGGTCTGAGCTGTTGTAGTTGGACTCCAATTTGTCCCTATAGCCACTTTTAGCATCTCTGATTGCCTTCCGTAGGTCATATCTGGCCCTTCTCAGAGCCTCCAGGTCTTCAGAGTTATAGGCAGAGGACTGTGCTACAAGCTTGGCACGAACATTACCGTTAACCCAGGGCTTTTGGTTGGGCAAGGTCTTAACATTGACCCGTGGAACGACATCATCTATGCACTTGGTGATGAATGCTGTGACAGAGTCAGTGTATTCATCAATGTTGTCACCAGCTGCAGTTCTGAACTTGTCCCAGTCTGGGGTTTCGAAGTAGTCTTGGAGAGTAACGATGGCTTGATCACTCCATTTTTGGACTGCTCGAAAAAACGTTTTTTCCTGTTTCAGACGTTGCCTGTAGGTTGGGAGGAGAAGAATGGAGATATGATCTGCCTTTCCAAAGGCAGGGCGGGGGATGGGTTTAAAGCTGTTACGGATCGTTGAATAACAATGGTCAAGAGCCTGGTCACCTCGAGTGTGAAAAGAAATGTGCTGGTGGAATTTGGGCAGCATTTTTTTTCATGTTTGTCCTGTTAATGTCTCCAACAACAATAAAAACAGACTCAGGGTGAGCGTCCTCCAGGCCACTTATTAATCCATATATTTCCGTAAGCGTGCGCGCCTTATCCGTCTGTGGGGGTATGTAGACTGCTGTGATTATAGTGGACGGAAACTCCCGGGGAAGATAGAAGGGGCGTATGTTTACAGTTAGTAGCTCCAGGTCCGGTGAGCAGTGTGTTGAAATAACTGTAGCATCCGAGCCCCAACGGGAGTTAACCATAATGCAAACCCCTCCGCCTCTTTGTTTACCTGACTCCGAGGTTCTGTCCTGCCGGTAGATGTGCTAGAAGTGCTAGTCGTTCATACTGTATGAGCGACAGTGCAGATTGTACAGAAATAAAAACTAACAAAACAGTAATAAGACAAAACCTGGGTAGAGTGAACAGAGCCATTGTCCATGCGACCATCCTCTACGGCGCACAAACTTTTTTTACTGTTTGGGGTGTATCAATTCTCCTGTCTGACATGGGTGACCTAGGTGCCCCGTTTGTGGACAAAGGCAATTGATCTTACTGGTCTTAAATAGCTGTAAAAATGCATGTCATGGCCCCCACCCAAAAGGCCTTCTATCATCACCAATTTTCTTAGGAGCTGTAACACTTTTAACTAGGTCCAACAAATGTGATCATTTAATGATAACACCTTTAAAGATAAATTCACAGTTTCAACTCCACAGTATTACTCTTTAGACCTGAGCATCCTATTTAGAATGTATTCTACATTTTTCTTTGCCCTCTTTGGAAAATTCTCCAAAATGTCACGAACAGTAAGAGACATTTTATCAAAAATTTGATTAGTGTTCTTTCAACTTCACCCTGCCTAAAAATATTCAAAAACATTTGTAAGATTGCAGAGTATCTTTTAGCTTTCCCATGTAAATCCATATAATTCTTCAACAATATTTCACAAATCGATCCATCCAAATAATTTTCAACATTAGGGGCCCTCTCTTACACCCAGCACAATTGACTTTTTACACCAACACATGTATGATTCCTATCTTGCACCTGACGCATTGGGGACTTTTCCCTTCACAGTCGGTAAATTAGGGAAGGAACTTGCATTCATTGGGCGGTTCAGCGAAAACAAGAGGCGTGTTCCGGCGCAAACGTTTTCTGGTGCTATCTTGCAGCCCCCGAAAACAATTCCACCACTGACCAGGAAAAACCTGGTTAAAAGTCAATGGAGTGATATTCAGATGTTTTTTTAAGGGCGCATGCTTGGCTATAATGTAGAGTGTGCACAACGTGCATACACTTTGCTCCTCTCATCTACACAAATGTAGCAGTTCCCATTATTGCAATACATAATTAGAATTAAAATATTACCACAAGGAAAATCATTGTGGTGTCCGAAGATGTGAAAAAATAGGCATACATCTAGTGTACACATTTACCCAAATTATTCCAAATAAATTATTCACACTGATATACATCAACCGCAAGGGAACCCATTCAATCAGCATCATTTGCGATGCTAATACTAAAATCACCCATGTCTTTGCAAATTACCATGGCTCAAGCCACAACTCATTTATGGTAAACTCTGCCATCTTTGATGGGAATCCCTGCTTGGATGGGTGGCTGTGAAGGGAACAACGCTATCTGTTAAAGACATGGCTGAGGATGACACCCATTTGATGCCAGCAACAGTGCATGAAATGCTATTTAATCGAAAACACACACAAACCTAATTTGTAGCCTAATTGACCAAACATTCGGCATACTGAAAATACTCGTCAGGTGTGTGGATAGGACAGGAGGCACTTTACACTACTCAAGTTGCAGCATTCTTTGTGGCTTGTTGTGTTTTACACAACATGTCCATGAATCATGGATGTGTTGATGACATTAATGAGGAAATATTAAAGGACTTAAGGAGATGTGATATTGAAATGCATGAGCCGTTGCTTGCCACTTAACCCAAATGCCTTGGAGCTTATTTGACAGAAGAGTGAGGCATGCAAAGTAATCTAGCAATAATGTTAGACTACATTGCAAAAATATTACCATGCATTCATAAACTCGTGATTCAGTGAGAGTGAGCCCAAAACATCGGAAAGTATGTCTTGTGACATTTCTTTATTTACATTTTGTAAAATAGATAAATCAATAATCCGCCGTTATAATAGCAATCTGCCATGGAACAAGCGCGCCTGCTCTTAAAGGAAATGTGTGAAGACGCTCTGACTGGTTTATTACAGGTTACGCCCAAACCACACCTATGACTAATGAAGCTACTTCAGACCTACCCATTTTAGACTTGCGTCGGGTGCAAGAGTCATTTATCCCTCTGGTAAAATAGCAACAGCGCCCGGAACCCTCCCACAATGTCACTTTCGTTTCGGGTTTGATACTTGCGTTTCAGATCGTTAAAATAGGGCCCTTTGTCTTATTTTGATACTAGACGTTTTGGATTCTTTTAGTTTTTCCAGTTGGGGCTGCGGTACCAAAAAGATTTTGTGCATGATCCATGTTGTTTAGCCTTTTCTTGATGCAACTAGGCTAGGTATAAAAGACATAGCTAAGCCTAAGGTACTAGAAATCCTCTGGACTGGTTGATGGCTTTTCTTTTTTTTGCAACAGATGCTGCTCTTTCTAGGCATAAATATAATGTTGTATTTTTGACTTTATTTTCCTGAGTTGCATCTGTGTTAATGGTATATTATGGCATTAAATAGCATATTCAAAAGTGATACAATTTGACGCAGGCGTTTAGACATGATCAAACTTTCTTTGGAACATACACAACAGAGAAATCCCCAAAACAATGCAGTTTACAGATGATAATCTTCGGGTGATGTGGCTTTAAAGTCATTAAGCATATAACCAAATGCTGGGTGGGTTGCATCTCTAAAAATCTTAGTAAAGAACAGAGAAAGACCAGGATATATCTGTCTTCCTAAATGTTATGATCTAGCTCCCGTAGGAGGAGAACCCAACACCTCCACTGCTCAAGGACCGCCAGAAGTCAATAAAAGAGGTATGGGTATGTGGGTGCGAGTAAGGACACAACACAAGAATGTACCATTTAAACAAAGAGCATTTATTTTGCCACAGTAATAAAAACAATAATACTTTGGGAGAAGGGGCTGGACGGGACCAGAGCAAAGAAGTCAAAACAAAGGTCCCACCCCTAACTTGCACGCTAACAAACTCTAAACACTTAAACTAAACTGAAAAACAAATGAGGTGCCCTACCCAAAATACAGAGGGAGGTCTGCCCAGATCTCGTCTAGTGGTTATATATTCAAGGAAGTTACCCTATGGGTGTTGTAAACCCAGAACGTCTTGCCTATACATTCACAAGGTGCTTCCCCTTGGGAAGAAAATGAAGGTTAATGACAAATAATGGATACCCAATCACAATAACTCAATACAAGGTTCACAAAATACTTATATGCACTACACCAGTCCAAGCTCTCTTACTCTCACTCAAACACACTAAGTATAATAAACACACAACTAGGCCTCAAGCCACGCAAACACAGTCAACTCTACGTACTAGCAGAGTGACCCTCTAATTACTGATATCCCCAGCACAACCCTGCTCACGCACCAAAACCAACAGACCTTATACATCAAAAGAGACTGACAAAACACAAAATGGCACAATTTATAGAGCAAATGGAATGATGGGATAGTGTGATGATGACCGAACCAGGTGAACAAGATTACGGAAGGGAGGAGTCAATAATAAATGGTAATTGGCAATGAGTCCCTGATTTGCACCACCTTTTGGCGAATAGACAAACTGAACAAAAGCAAACACACACACAGAGAACAGAGAATATAGAAATATATATACACTAAGACTGGGGGACGTAACACTAAAATACAAATCTGTTGGTTGGCATGTGGGTTTTTAAACAAGATGAGATCATTTGTATTCAAGTTGATAGTCCTACTCAATTTGCCTTTAACAAATTATGTTTTGGACAAGGTAAATGGCACTCAGGTAACAGTGATGTGAATATTAAATACACTAAATCATTGCAATCAAATAATAAAAGTCACCCGCTTACAGATCACACAAACATCTGTTTGGTACTTTTACACCAACATCAATCGTGGAAAACGTTATTGTTGTTTCAGGCATGTATCATAAAACATGAAACCTTGTGGTCTAGCATGGAAAACATCAAACAAATACCTGGTCCTAAACTACACTTCAAACACTATGAACTCTTACATTCGATTTTCTTTGTTAGAACTTGTTAATTCAGGCGTCCGTCATAAACGCAGCGAACCAGGAACTCACTATTCACACCCACTATTCACGTTGTGAAGCACTGCTGTTTCACATATCGTAACATCAAATGCTAGGATTTTACCACCACTGTAAAACATTAAACATCTCTACATCAAAGTGGTCATAAATAAACCATTTCACCAGATGCAACGATGTAATAATGAATGTCTCACCCCCTGATGTCAAGCTCCGGAAGTTCTGAACATATTCAAATTGGTCGATTTCCACCGCTTCATACAGGAAGTTCGAACCCCGAAAAATTATAAATGACACACTTCCGACACGTCACGCTAGAAGTCCTGCCCCAGAAATTCCGCCATATTGGTTATGACGCACATCTGGCACGTCACCCCGGAAGTCCTGCCCCTGTCAGAAATTAGGGTCATGAATCGCAAAAGTGACAGAAGGTGTCCTACATATACTACTACTCATATGCTATGACAGATCGGAAAACAGCGAACTTGTACTGGAGTTTGATAAAAATGAGACGCTGTATGTGTGCTCATTACACTACCTTACCAAGCTGTGTTGTGTAGACAGCAGTGTTGGGGAACGTTACTTATCCTAAAATATCAATTTATTAACCTTCCCAAGAATTCAAACGATTTGAATGAAGTTTAATGGTAGGTTGATTAAGAATTAGTATTTACAGAAACAACCTGAGAGCAATTAAGGTTAACTGTCTTGCTCAAAAAAAGAATGATAGAGGCTTCACCTTGCTAGTGTGTGTGTGTGTGTGGGGGGGGGGGACTAAACAACTAGGCCACCTTGCCGCCCCTACATAGTGATTGCCTGATCATGTCGGGTGCAGACCT
>JACXGM010039099.1:0-10763 GCA_016801145.1 Umbra pygmaea
TGTCTCGTTCCCTGGTACATCTAGCTGATGTCTCGTTCCCTGGTACATCTAGCTGATGTCTCGTTCCCTGGTACATCTAGCTGATGTCTTGTTCCCTGGTACATCTAGCTGATGTCTCGTTCCCTGGTACATCTAGCTGATGCCTCGTTCCCTGGTACATCTAGCTGATGTCTCGTTCCCTGGTACATCTAGCTGATGTCTTGTTCCCTGGTACATCTAGCTGATGTCTCGTTCCCTGGTACATCTAGCTGATGTCTCGTTCTTGGTATTTATGAACTTAACATAAATCGATTCAAGTTTTACACTCTCCCCAGTAATGATTTAATATTGTTTCATCTTACGAATGTTGATATGAAGAGTTAATCCCAGGTGATTTGAAACCTTTCCATGGTGTGTGAAAGAATGCTTAGTAGCCTTAGAGGTGAGGCCAGGCGGCTGAGGATAGTGTGGCTCTGGAGAGATCGTGAAATGTCATCTTTAATGCACAGAGATGCAGGCAGAGGAGCTTCGGCTAGCGGTTAGAGCTCGGGGATGAAGAAATCATTGCAGCCTGAAGACAAATAAACCCGGCAGGTGCTACAGAGGCTCAACCCGACAGCCATCAGATAAGAAACAAAATATCAGGATTTTTTTTAAAGCAATAACTGTCTTGCCGCTTTATAAGACACCCGAGAAGTGCTTCCCCAGTTTTTCAACTATGCATTCTTTCAATGCCTGTCCAGGGAGAGAGATTGATTACCACAGTATGTTAGTCACACTGGGCTTGTTTTCCAAATGGAACCCTATCTTTCTCTACACTGTAGTGTACTACTGGTGCATACTTACTGTAGGGCCTGATCCTACTGTATATGCATTGAAATTCGATTCATTGATTTCGTCAAAACTTGATGTTATCGCCCAGCAAGATGGTTTCAGTGGGACCACATAATTCATTTGGATCTGTCATGGAAGTAAAACGTGCTCAAGACAAATTGGCTACATGAAAGAAAAAAGACTGGAGTGTTGGCAAAGATAGTCCCACCTAAATTACAAATAGTATTGTGATATTGTCAAAATTGCATAATAGAGTATATGGTTAATCAACGAAACCCAATATGTTTATGTTTACTACGGTCTGGTACAGTATCCTTTACTACTCAAGCTATTTCTGTACCTGTTCTATTTTACAGGTTGATCCTTCACTTAAAGTCCTTATTTGATCAAATCTACTGGTTGATCCTACCCTCTTTATTAATTTATTTTTAGATAAATGACTACAATTAAATACTACCTCCCTCCGGTGGTTCTATGTGACACTGAATCATAAGATGACAGGGTTATCTGTGTGTGCGTGTGTGTGTGTGTATGTGGGTGTGTGTGTGTGTGTGTGTGTGTGTGTGTGTGTGTGTGTGTGTGTGTGTGTGTGTGTGTGTGTGTGTGTGTGTGTGTGTGTGTGTGTGTGTGAGTGTGTGCGGTTGTTTGAGGTTATGTGGGAAAAATAAATCATCTGCATTTTTACACACATTCTCAGTAAAACATTAGATATATAGGTATGGTGGTACTTTACAATAGGGGTACATTAATTAGCATTTTAGTTAATGCAGTATTAAACATGTATTTGTCTTTAATAATATTAACAAAGGCATATATATTATTCTTTGAGTTAATACAATAACTTAAAAATGCTTGTGTGCAATTAATTTGCCAGTACTAAATAGTAAGTAAATATTAAATAGATGTATAGTACAGTACTCTGCTTGACCATTTTGATATACAAGAAAATAACAGGGAATGTATTACCAATGTGTGTTGCCTATTTATAAGCACTAACTAATTGTAGTAAAGCACTAATTAATGGCATTTGTGACCCTAATTGTAAAATGTAAAAGTCTACAGACTTTCAGCTGTTTATAATGAACAAATCAAACAAAATCCATTGAAATAGCTTAACACACTAAATGCATCAAGTACTTGCCCCAAATTCAACTGAAAATGCAACTCATAATGACTTCTCCAGTCTCAAAATTATTCAACCCCCTGAATAGAATCCCTCTGAACAGCACAAATATGCAGAACAAGTTTGTTTCAAGCGCACCTGATGAAACTAATCAAGGGCTTCATCAGGTGTGCTTGAACTGGAACACATGAAATAACTGAACTGGCTAGGGGTTTGTTGAGTGTCACGTTGGACTGCGTGTGAGAAACAAGTCAGAAGAATAAGTTAAGAGAAGCGATCATCGTCCTTCAGAAAACAAGGAACAAGATACAAAATGATAGCGAAGGAACTGAATGTTCTTAGAGAGAACATTTGAAGCTAGTTCGCAAGTTCAAAGTGAAGAGAACAATGGTTACACTTCCTGGACGGTGCAGAAAAAGAAAGCTATCAACGGCTGCAAACAGATTTCTGAGAGGTTGTGAAAAAGCCTTGAGTAACTGAAAAAGACCTACAGCAAGACTTGGTGGCAACAGCCCGCATGGGCGTAGCACAAGATCCTGGGCAGTCCTGCATAGGCAGTCCTGTTGGGCCCCATGTTATATTTATAAGATATATTCCAGACTTTTCAAGGGCCCTCTCTCCCCTTGGGCCCTAGTAATCAGTATGGGTTTTACCCCCAGTCTGACGCCCCTGGCAACAGGCACTACACACAGACAGTTTCCATGCCAGAACTCCAAGACGTACACCACTACTGACCCAAAAGCACAAGAAATGTTGGCTCCGATCTGCTCAAAATCATAAAAAAGAAACCACAGAGGTTTGGGGATTCTGTTCTGTGGAGCAATGAAACAAAAATGGAACTATCTGGCACAATGGAACTGTGGTAAGTTTGGAGGAAGTAGACTGAAACATATGATGAAAAGAACACACTCCCCACATTCAAGCATTGTGGTGGCTTAGTGATGCTCTGGGGCTGCTTTGCATCCTCTGGCACAGGAAAACTGCAGCGTGTAGAAGGCAAGATGGATTCATTGAAGTATCAAAAAATGCTAGGAGAAAATGTTATGACGTCTGCGAAGAAGCTAAAGCTTGGGCATTATTGGATTTTCCAACCGGACAATGATCCCAAGCATACCTCAAAGTCCATCAAGGCTTGGTTACAGAAAAAATCCTGGAAGATGCTACAGTGACCATCACAGTCACTTGACTTGAACCTGATTAAAAATCTCTGGTGTGATTTAAAGAATGCAGTTGCAGCACGAAAACCCAAGTTTATTAATGAATTGGAGGCTACTGCTCAGGAGAAATGACACCACAAAAACACCACAAAGTTTGACTGCACTTGAACAATTCCACAAGGAAGAATGGGCAAATATTCCCCAATCTAGTTGCGAAAAGCAAATAGAGACATATTTAAACGGACTGTTGTCTGTTATTAAAGCAAAAGGTGTCTATAAAGTATTACATCATGTGAGTGATCACTTTTCTAACTTTACTATTCTATTTTTCACTTTTTTAGGTTTACGAACTGTTACCTTTTTATGTTATTTAAATATTGTAAGGCAGACTGTTTAACCCTTTAATGTTCAACTCAACCGATTGGTAGAGCACACAATGGGTTTTTTCGCAGCGAGGACATTCAAAAGTTAAATAAAGCTGGAATAAAACATCTGTAAGAACAAAAATATGACTAGTTTAAAGGGGTATAAAGATTTTCTATGTGGCATCTCCTGTCATCAAACAATATATTTTCTGTCAGTCGGTCAGGCTCCTGTACTCTCACATATCAATAGCAGATTCTTGGAAGAACCTTTTAGTATTTTAGTGCCAAGAACTCAAAGGTTCTAAAGGGAACCTTGAAGATCTTAGAAGAAATATTGTAAAACAAGGTTTTTGTAGGTTGTTTTTAGTCTGGTAGTGAGAGTATGAGTGAGTCAGAGGGTAACTTCTAACCTGTGATAAAAGACATGTTCAGTATGGAGGAAGTCAGTGGGAGGAAACAGAGAGCCTGAGGAAAACAGAGCCTGAGGAAAACCTGAACTTCTTTTATCTCTCTTTTCTCCATCCATCCCCCCATACTCCCCTTATACTCCCTATATCCTATTTTACACCCTTTCCTCTTTTAAAATCCCTCATTTTCTCTCCTCTATATCCTTCATGCTCTCATTTCGCTCATTTATTCTCTCCTCTCTTCTCTATTCTCTCTCTCTGCTGTTTCCTCTCTCACTCCTCTCACTCCTCTCTCTCTCCCCTCAATATGTCCTCTCTTCTCTCTCTCTGTTCGATCTCTCCTTTCTCTTCTCTGTCTCTGTCCTCTGTTCTATCTCTTCTCTTTCTGTCCTCTTTCCTCTCTCTTCTCTCTCTTCACTCTCTGTTCTCTCTTTGTCCTATCTCTCTGTCCTCTCTCTTCTCTCTCTCTCTCTCTGTCCCCTCTCTTTGTTCTCTCTCTCTGTCCTCTCTCTTCTCTCTCTGTCCTCTCTCTTCTCTCTTTGTCCCCTCTCTTTGTTCTCTCTCTCTGTCCTCTTTCTTCTCTCTCTGTCCTCTCTCTTCTCTCTTTGTCCCCTCTCTTTGTTCTCTCTCTCTGTCCCCTCTCTTTGTTCTCTTTCTCTGTCTTCTCTCTCTGTCCCCTCTCTTTGTTCTCTCTCTCTCTGTCCTCTCTCTTCTCTCTCTGTCCTCTCTCTTCTCTCTTTGTCCCCTCTCTTTGTTCTCTCTCTCTGTCCTCTCTCTTCTCTCTCTGTCTGCTCTCTTTGTTCTCTCTCTCTCCTCTCTCTTCTCTCTCTGTCCTCTCTCTTCTCTCTCTGTCCTCTCTCTTTGTTCTCTCTCTCTGTCCTCTCTCTTCTCTCTCTGTCCTCTCTCTTCTCTCTCTGTCCTCTCTTCTCTCTCTGTCCTCTCTCTGTCCTCTCTCTCTGTCCTCTTTCTTCTCTCTCTGTCCTCTCTCTCTGTCCTCTCTCTTTGTTTTCTCTCTCTGTCCTCTCTCTTCTCTCTCTGTCCTCTCTCTCTCTGTCCCCTCTCTTTGTTCTCTCTCTCTCTCTTCTCTCTCAATCCTCTTAACTGCTACTCCTTGTATATTTCCAAGACTCCGGTGATCCCAGACTCTGAACCATGTGAATAATCCACATCTCTTTACATGATGACATCAGAGAAAATGTTCCCCAAAATTCTGACTGGATTGGCTCATGGCCTCCACATGAGTAGGTGAACGAATCGTAATTCAGTCTAAACTAGATGTCGTGTAGGACAGGTCGTGTTGTTTTGGGTACATTCTCCTTGCACAGAGGAACATTGAGGTGTGGTAAATCATACTTAAGAAACACTGCAGATGAAATAGAAAAAAATTGTCAGGGCCGAATTTACTAACACAAGCGCAGTTTGCGCTGCTTCTGTTTATGCGAGTTCGGTAATAGTGCATGCTATGCTTCCACATTTAGCGTAGTATTTATCAAACCCGATACTCATTACGCAATCAGCGCATACTCCGCCCTCCATTAGCGCGCCTCTAAAAGAGCAAACAATGGGCCCGTATGTATCTATCATGGATCTCCCTACCGAAAAAGAAAGCGCAAGCTTAAATTTATTGAAGAAAAAATTAACATCTTAGTGCATGAAGTAACAGCAAACCTGAACATATTACAGGGCAGAACATCCACACCCTCTGAAAAAAATCAATTTGGATTGCAGTAACAAGTTAAATCAACTCTCTATCATCTACATGGAGAGAAGTGGAGGAGGTAAAAAAACGGTGGCAAGACATAAAGCGCAGAAAAAAAGAGAAGGTTGCGTACAACCGGGCACAATCGAGGAGAACCAGTTCAGGTCCACCAGAAATAGATACGCTAACTACTACTGAAGAGGTGAATGAGAAATTAGGTATGTGTAGTTTGTAATACTGTTCAGTTGGCGTTGTTTGGCATATATGTTTAGCCTATATCTTTAATATGTAAAGTCAACCGATGTGGTTAAGTAATTAAAGAGTGTTATATATGTCAATAATCGCAAATTGCTTATCAAAAATGGAACATATGGAGGCATTTGTCTTTTTTGAGCCAAGTGTATTTGATGCTATGTTTGGAAGTTGTTGCTGTCACTGCTGCCATTGATGTATATTCGAACACACAGGAAAATGCGCTTGCTGGTTTACACCTGCTTTTAAGAGGCGGTAAATTCCCCCCGCAGAATAGAGGCACGCTCTTACTGGCAGTCTTTGTAAATACCAAGAAATATATAATTAGGCGCACTTTACACTATCCTCCCACCTTTTTGCGTGGAACTCCCACTTTCCCCATGACCCTCCCACAAACGCATATTGAGAGCGCAACTTGTCTCTTGTTGCTCATGTGGCAGGCAATCTGCGATTTTACTCAAGTGCGCCTGGTTTGTAAATAGCCCGCATCGGTTACGTCCGTCTTTGCGACCAATTAGCGCCTGAAAACAGGCGCAAATGGCTTGATAAATCTACCCCTCAGTGCACTAATGACAAGGGGCAATACGGTTCTGGTGAAAAGTAGATCACTATATCTGACAGTGCATGTCAAACCTCTCCATGAGGACCCCGAGACATTCACTCTCTCCTCTGACATCTCCAGATGTTCCTCTTCTCCTCAGGGACATCCAGATGTTTCTCATTTCACAGACTTACAGATGTTCCTGGTCTCTTCAGGAACCCTAGATGTTCCTCATCTCCTCAAGGACCTAGAGATATTACTCTTCTCATAAGGGACCCAAGATATTCCTCCTCTCACAAACCTCCAGATATTCCTTGTCTCCTAACAATGTTCTTCTTCTCCTAAGCGACCCAGTTTATTCTTCACCTCTTCAGGAACCTCTAGACATTCCTACTTTTACAGACATTCAAATGTTCCTCTTCTAGTCAGGGACCCTCAACTGTTCATCAGGCTACAATTAAAGCTCAGAATATCCTGTCCTGCACGTGAACAGTCCTAAGCAATGGTATACTGTCTGTACTACACATTTTGTCATGCCTGTTAAAAGTTCTTAAGCATGGAATATTGGCTAAGCTACAGTACACATGTTGTCATGCACGTTAACAGTTTTTAGCCGTGGTATATTGGCTATACTACACATACTTGGTTCATTTGCTTAAGTTATATAAGTATATGTTCCCTTTGGTGTACATCACCTCTGGGAGAATGGAAATACAGTATTGAGAGTCAGCATAGTGATGTTGCAACCTTGGGTCTGTGTTGCCAAACTGGGCATATACATATATCAGGACACTAGAGTAAACACACCTACTCTAAAGATAAGTGCCATGGGATCACATAGTTACCACAGAGCCAGGACACCTATTCAATGTCCCATCTGAACAACGACACCCTACAAAGGACAGATGTCCCTTTCACTGCACTGGGCTATAAAGACTAATAATTAGACTAGAGGGACGAGTGCCCCCTACTCCTACTTTCCCATCCCAGGTTAAAACCATTCAACTGACATGTATCAATGTACGCAAAATCTACGCTAATTACACTCTGTTACGTCATGCTTCAATTCTGTGAAACTGCCATGGATTTAGAAGTTAAGGATCTGTGATTATTCCACGGAATATTCAGCCATTCCGTGCACCTGCCACGGAATTTGAGTATCCGTGGTAGTATCACAAATTTCTGAGAGATCACATTGAAAATGTTCGCATATGTTGGTTTCCAAAATCAATTGGGCTTCTGTAGTTTTTTTCTTTGTGAATTAACATTTGTTTTTCATGCAAATAAAAGTTACTTCACTAAGTTCTATCGAGCGCATTGGTTAAATAAAGGTAAAAAAAATCAACAACCCATAATTATCCAATCGTTCTTGAATCACTGCTGTCTGCATAGTGAGTCTGTCACGTATTACTTGTATATGGAGAAATTAGGAAGCAAATGCAGGAGTCTGGTAGAATGTTGTTGGTATATTTCTCAAAAAGGCAAACTAGACGTATACATATAAAACAAAACCTACCCCTTCATAACAGGACTGAATAACACAGAACTTATGTACTGATACACTTGAGAAAAATAGAGAAGGCACTTTGAGACTCCAATATAGACAATCACCAACAAAGGTAACATTCTCATTCTCCTATATATATACACAACAACAGTACACTACACAGATGAAGGCAATCAACAATCATGCCGGGTATTGGTTCCTAATAAGAAGGGGAACTGGATCGCCAAACAGGGATTTGTGCCGGGGCGGATGCAACAGTACCCCCCTGTCGCATCAGCTGAAGGGACCCAACACCGCTCCTCGGGACCGTAACCCTTTCAGTCTACCAAATACTGCAGCCTACCCCGCCGATGTATGGAGTCCAAGAGCGCCAGGAGGGCGTAGGCCGGTTTGCCTCTGACAGAAAGAGAAGGAGTCAGGGCCGAGCGGAGAGACTCAGCAGCCAGGGGTCCGGGGATCCATGGCCTAAGCAGGGAGACATGGAAAGAAGGGGAAATGCGGTAAGAGGGAGGGAGCCGAAGGCAATACGTTACATTGTTAATCCTACGGATGATCCTAAAGTGTCCAACAAAGCGAGGAGACAGTTTGTGGCACGGGAGGCAGAGAGGCAAGTCCTCAGCGGAAAGCCACAGTTTGTGGCACGGGAGGTGGATAGGCAAGTCCTGGGGGGAAAGCCACACTCGATCCCTAGGTTCGTAGGAAGGAGCAGTCCCATGTCGTCTGTCCGCCACACCCCTGGTGACGATCCACTGCGCTTTGGAGGTCAAAGTGGGCAGCGTTCCACGTGGTCTTTGCACGTTTCGCCCAGTCATCCATGGCCGGAACCTGCGGCGGTTGATAGCTCAGGACACATACAAAAAGGGTTAGACTGGTGGAGGAATGGCACAGGGAGTTCTGGGCGTATCCATACAGTAGCTGCGTAAAAAACATCTCCTGGTTAGCTCGTTCTGCCTGGCCATTTGATTGCGGGTGGTACCCGGACGTAAGGCTCACTGCAACCCCCAATTTTGTCATGAACGGCTTCCAAAAACACAACGTGAACTGAGGTCCCCTGTCCGAGACTATGTCCTCTGGGACCCCGTAGTGTCGAAACACGTGTGTAAACAGGGCATCAGCTGTTTGTTGTGCTGTAGGCAGTCCGTGAAACGGAAGCAATCTACAGGATTTTGAGAAGCGATCTACAATCACCAGCATAGTTGTGTTCCCTTCCGATGGGGGTAGATTGGTAACATAGTCAACAGACAGGTGTATCCAAGGTCGTTGAGGAATGGGTAACGGTTTTAGCTTACTGTGAGGTAGATGTCTCGGGGTCTTACACTGGGCACAGATGGAGCAGGATGAGACGTGTTCTCATACGTCTGCCTTCAGAGACGGCCACCAATATTCCTTCTCCAGGAGCTGCTGTGTCCTCAACACTCCAGGGTGTCCGGTGGCAGGGGTGGTGTGTGCCAGGTCACCAGTCTAGTATGCACAGCTGTAGGAACATACAATAGTCCAGAAGGACACTCAGGTGGCACTGGGTCACTCACCTGTACCCGACGGATGTCCCGGTCCACATCCCACTGGATGGATGCAAGTATCTTGGAAGGCGGAATGACAGGTATATCCTCCCTCAGGAATGTCACAGCCTTGATGTTATTCAAGCGAGGGCGATAAGAGAGGAGAAAATCTAAATGGGGAAAAAACTTAGCCCACTTGGCTTGGTGCTAAGTCAGTCGTTTGGCTGTTTTTATATATTCCAAGTTCCAGTGGTCAGTCCAGATGGTGAAAGGATGGGCAGCCCCCTCAAGCCAGTGACGCCTCTCCTCCAGAGCCGTTTTCACTGCCAGAAGCTCCTAGTCCCCCAAATCGTAGTTCCTTTCCACTGGTGATAACTTCCTGGAAAAATAAGCACAGGGGAATAGTTTCGCAGGCATGCCTTGATGCTGAGAGTGAACAGCCCCTACTCCTACCTCGGATGCATCCACTACTATGACAAACGGTAGTTTGGAATCAGGATGTTTCAGAATGGGAGCCGAGGAGAAGTGATTTTTTTAGGCTTTGAAATGCTAGATCCGCCTCCGTGGACGATGTGAGATGTCGGGGACCACCATGAAGAATAGAGGTGAGAGGGGCGGCCACTTAACTTAGTCCCCTGATGAATCGGCGGTAGTAGTTAGCGAACCCAAGAAATCTTGGCAGCGCTTTTATCGATGTGGGGACAGGCCAGGTCAACACCGCCTCCGTCTTGTGTGGTTCCATGCGTATTCCCTCAGAGGAGATCTCATAACCAAGGAAGGAGACTGCCTGTTTATGGAACACACATTTCTCTGCCTTCGCGAATAGATGGTTATGGATGAGTCATGTTAACACTGCTCTCACAGGTTGGACATGTTGTTGGAAATCTGAGGGCGCATTGTTCAGGCCATAGGGCATCACCAGGTATTCGTAATGCCCGGTGGTAGTACTAAAAGCAGTCTTCCACTCATCACCCTCTCTAATACGGATGAGGGTATACACACTGCGTAAATCCAATTTAGTAAACCAGGTAGCCCCATGCATCAGCTCCATAGTGGTCCCTATGAGAGGTAACGGATAGCGGTACCTAACTGTGGCGGTGTTGAGTATCCTGTAATCAATGCATTGCTGCAGACCCCCGTCTTTTTTCTTTACAAAGAAAAATGATGATGACACTGGTGAGGAGGATGCCCTGATGAAACACTGTTGCAGCGCTTCATTGACGTAGGTCTCCATAGCTTCCGTCTTCTTCATGGACAACGGGTAGGTGTGGCTCCTTGGTAAGGGGGCACCTGTCAATAAATCAATGGCACAGTCACCTGGTTGATGGGGGGGAGACGTGTAGCCTTCACCTTCGAAAAGGCCAGAAACAGGACCTGATAGTCTGCGGGAACATCCACCG